>QANY01007306.1:2101773-2134068 GCA_003255025.1 Datisca glomerata
GGGGGGGGGGGGGGAGTTCCTCAAGGTTTTCTTTCATCTCTTAATGAAATCATTAAAATGTAAATGGTTTTTTCCTCACACTCGAAAAATAATGAGAGAATAGAAAATAGAATGATAATAATGATGGCATGAACGATTTTGCTCGGTTTGTATTCAATAAGTTATGTTTACAATCGGCCTCTATTTATAGGCAATTCCTTGATTTACAAAATCTAACCAAATATTTCTAAGAATGGAATTATCACCATATTCATGGGCTTACCCGAATATTTTCCCAGAATTATACACATTAACTTTAACTTCTAAATCAATTCTTGAACCTACGATTTTGATTTAGCTTTTCATGTTCTGCCATGACGACGGTCTTCGTATTCTCTTCTAATTAGTTCCCCTCTGTACACATGGCTAGGCTGAGATTCTACCCCTGTTCAATAGACGCATGCAAACCCCAGTCTAAGAATCTAAGATGAGTTTCATCTCTGTGAATTGTATCAACATACCATAGTCTCACCCTACCCATTCTAGCAATAGTATCTATACTGTATGCGTCCTAATTTTTCGTTGAAATACTCTTCTGTTTCTCTCAGTCAAAATACAATATACAAAAGCAATGAGCTGTGTTCCTTAGCAACCATTCAATGAGCTGTGTCCATCCTTCCCCCCATGAACACAGTGTCACACTTGTGAAAGGCTTGCAAGATTCCACTATTTGCTTTACTTTGTGACTGAAGTTTCCAGTTTCAGAGATAACATTACTGTAGCAACAATACAAAAGAACCTTCCCAGGTGTAGAAACCAAAATAATCAGCCCTCAGTTGTATGGAAGCTCTGAAAGGATATCTAAATCTCCCTAAATGCTCAATAAGATTGACCATTTCAGGCTCCGATGTTTCAAGTTATCTCTCATTTCTGCAAGTGCTTGTAACAAAATGAAAAAGATAACTTTCTCAAGCTTACTTAATGGCTCTTTCATTTAAAACAGACACAATTTGAACATTTTTATTACATGATTTTCTAGCAGGATAAGATCATAAAGGAAGGAAGGAGCAACAAACCGACATCAAAAACAACACTCTGAATCAGAAAGTAAAACAGGCATAAATGAAAACCAATAATCAATGATCAATATAGATCAAGTAGACAAGATACTTGTATTTTATTTCTTCCATACTCCGTTTTCATCACAAGGACACAAAGTGATCCAAGGACATTTCACTCTCTCCAAGTATTCCATCTTTGGAAATTGAAATCTCAGCTCTCTCCATTCCATCTTCACCTCAGTCAAGAACTTGAGACTTAAAATCTCAACTGTCTCCCACTTGCTATCCCCAAGAGTATTGAGTCTTCCACCCCTAATGTAGAGTTTCTTTAGGTTTATCAGTGTTGCAGGAACCAACCAGCTAGGAAGATTTTCATGAGGAAAACATTGGAGGTCCAATTTTTCGAGCTGTTCAGGAAGTCGCAGGATTATTGGTCGTCCCTTCTTCTCCATCTGTTTGCTCACACTCCGACTAATTTTTCCTTTTGCCTCTGGTTGCTTCACTCCCCATCCCCATGCAATTGTTAGCTTGCGAAGTGCACCATTCTTTCCGAGATCTTGCATGGCAAGTAGCTCCTTTTGGTTAGGGAAATCCTCCCTGCTTGAGTTGATGCTCAATTTCCTCATCCTTTTTAGCCCCACCAAATCCATAAGAGTACAAGCCCTCCCAATTTGGTCCGTCGCAACTAAAAACCCCTTTAATACTCGGAGTTCTTTAAGCTCCGACAATTCCTTGGGCAACCGATCGAGCATATAACAGTCGGAGATATCTAAATGTGTTAGCCTCTTCATCTTGCCTATTTCCTTGGGTATTACCTCCAGATTGTGACAGGCTTTTAGGTCCAAAATGGTTAGATTTGTAAGGCTTTTTATGGAATCCGGAAGCTCCTTAATCATAAATATCCCTTGAAGACTCAAAAGCCTTAGTTTTTTCATGTTCTCCAAACTTCCCAAAATTTCAGTATTCTCTAGCTCAATCCGGTGTGTAGCTGACATATGTGACCTTCCCAGATAAAGTACCTTTAGGTTCTTCATCTTCCGAAGCCACTCCACAACATCAACATTATTCAAATCAGGGTTTGCCGCTCTTGCCAACTCCTCCAATTGCAAATCAGGAAAAGGCTCAGTAACATTAAGTATTGTTTCCAAGTTTTCTAGTTCTGAATTGCGATTGCCTGGTGATACCTGTTTCTTTTCTTGTTTTGATTTAGAGCTCCCCTGTGATCCCTGCTGCTGCTTTTCTGGCCCTGAATTAGAATTCCCCTGTGATCCCTGCTTCTGCGTTTGTGGATCTGAATTAGGATTTCCCTGTGATACCTGCTGTGGAGGTTTTTTCACCAAACAGACCCTGTTACACTTCACGAAATTTGCAGTTGGAATTCCCTTATCATCGTAATCAAAAAATTTGTTTTCCTTGGCAAGCATTATTACTGCAGAACGCACAAGAGGGGGCATTTTATAGCTTTTATTGTCTGATCTTCGCTTTTCCTTTACAGGCTCAATAAAACCCTTCTCTACGAATTTCTTCAGAATTTCCCTGCTGACTTCCTCTGGAGTCTTTACTCCAGCAACTAAAGACGCAAGCAGGTTTTCTCCAACCCACCAGTACGTTAGAATCCTTCTCTTTAGAACTGCATTTTCTGGGAACACAGCAAAACACATCAAGCAATTCTGATGAGAATTATCGAAGCCCTCAAAAAGTTTCTTGATTTCTTTAAAAGCGGTGGTTTGCTCAAATATTTTAGTCAAGTGTAGGTTGGGCAAATCACTGATCAAGCCGTCATCAGCCCCATTGCTTCTTCGCTTACTGCGATGAGCATTTGTAGCAGCAGATAATGGTTTTTGCACTGATGGTATCTGGTGTTTCAACTTCCTGATATCATCGGTTATATCAAGAAGCTTGGCCAGTTCATTGCTTTTAATTGGAAAGGAACCATCAGAGCTTCCTGTTGTAAGGATGCCATCGAGGTCATTTTTTAGAACATTAATTTGCTTATGGAGCCGTTCCTCTAAATTCTTGGTCTTGGTCAACGCATCTATCAAACTTTTCAGATTTCTCAACAACTTGGCTATTTGACGATCATTGCTAGTGTCGTCTTTGCCTTCTCTGCTTCTTTCTTCCACGTAACCTTGGGTGGTGGCAGGGGACTGGGTCAGATTCTCGATCTTCTTCTTCTTGGCCCTTCTACATATGCCCCAAATTGAAAAATCGCCAACCTCCTTACTCTGATCGACACTGCCTACATCGTTGTTTATCGGTACCGTTTGGGGAGCATTGTTTACAGGTGAGGTTTGGGCGGCGCTACCCTGGCCGCGGTTTTCACCGGTTTCGCCAGAGTTGGTTTCAGATTCGGAAGGATGGGATTTTGAGAGTTCTTTATGCAAATCGGAAAGGATTACGATCATATTTTGAATGGTTGAAATTTGGCTTGGATTTGTTGGTTTGAGGGTATCAGTAGTGGGAGCCATGGTTGCAGAAAGCAAAGCCCAAAGGAGGAAACACTGAATTTAACAGCAAATGGATTATTTAGCAAAAATTTAGATGCTAGCAACTGAGGTTTAATTCGATATAAATCCAGCTCCAAAAGAATTGAGATGTATTTCAAAGTGAACAATTAAGCTGGCAGAATCGGCAACGACATTGACAATTAAGAGAAGTAACAATACATGGAAAAAAGACAGTTCAGAACCTGGAGTCACAGGGTTGCGAAGCAGGAGAGCTCTGGCCAGCTAATCAAATTGAAGAGTCCAACTTTGTGACTGCTTTCCCTAGTCATTTTTTCTCTCTCCTTCAGAAAAATTCTCTCTCACTCTAAAAATCATTTTAACAAATTCTCACTTACTTTGCATATCTTTATATTTTTAAAAAATTTCACTATTAAATCATGTAATTTTAAAAAAAAATAACATTTTAAATTATAAAATATTTAAGTATGAACATTCATCTCTTTTATAGATTATTAAGTATCAACACTCATATCTTTTATAGATTTTTAAGTATGAACACTCACAACCCTTATAATACAGTTAAGTCGATAACTGTATTATAAGGGTCTCTCTACGTGATGATTTTATTGAAAAAGATCGAAGCCGCGGTATTTATTTCACTCAAGATTGGGTCTCTCTACTAGGTGTTCCGCCCGTGGCTTTAGGAGGTATTCACGTTTGGCGTATGTATGCTCTGACCGAGATCTTTGAAGATGATTTCGTACTACAATTCGGTGGAGGAACTTTAGGGCACCCTTGGGGTAATGCATCCAGTGCCGTAGCTAACCGAGTAACTCTAGAAGCATGTGTACAAACTCGTAATGAGGGACGTGATCTTGCTCTTGAGGGTAATGAAATTATTCGTGAGGCTACTAAATGGAGTCCAGAATTAGTTGCGACACTAAATGACCCTACTTTATCTAAATCATTGAATTGAATAAAAACAAAGAATTCTTGAGTTCTTAGCCTCTATTATTTCTACTTTTACTTTCGTATTATTTTGCATTATGACATTTTTTTACAGTTTGATACTTTCATTAAAGGCGTGTCAAAAAACTCAACAGTTCGAATTAAAATGTCTAGAACTAAGTTCTCAATGACGGAAATGATGCAAATCACGTCGACTAGCTCACGCAACAAACAGAAATCTAAGGAATGATACAAGCTTTACTGATAGAGATGGAGAGCTTGGAAAACTGAAATAATGAAGCGCTCCATAACACATGACAGACTGTGTAGGACCAGATTGTGAGGCTACAATGGGAACTTACAAAAACATGAGCGGAGGTAAGCCAACATAGTAATGCTGAAAATGGGAGAATTTGATGAAATAATGTGAGGAACGAGATGCTCAGGTAGCCAAACGGATTAACCTGAATGTAGGTGATAATCGCAGTGGGAATACGTTGAGATCTAATCTAGAGACAATAGGAAGGAAACAGATGGGAACAATCGCCCGCTAGAGCTTATGACATAAAAAGCGGTCCAGGATATGCTGGAAAGGAAAGATGACGGAGATGCGAAAAGTGGGGAATACGGGCATGGCCGATCTGGAATCGTTCACATGCTAACCTCTGGCCCGGAGATACTTACGTCCACCATCCTGAGGAAGTTTGTGTCATCCCAAAATTCAAATGCTATGAAGACAAACCAGAGGCATTGGATCATCTCAGGCGATTCAAACAAGTGATGGCCCTATACCAACACGAAGACAAACTCATATGTCGGATGTTCCCAACCAGCCTAGATGGCAGCGCCTTAAAGCGGTATCACTCCCTTCAATCCTAAAAGTCTAATGAGACGAACATACGTTCATTGCGAACATCGTCACTTTCGCTTCAGTCGTTCGCGATAAAAAATAAACTTCATCGCATTAGACCTTTCGCGACGAATGATCTTTGATCACAAAAGGTTTTTGCGACGAAAAAATAGTTGGTCGCAAAAACCTTTCGTTGCCTAAAGTCTTTGGCGACCAACTTTTTCTTGGTAACGAAATGTTTTTTGCAACCAATTTTATTTGGGCGCGAAATATTTTTGATGAACAAATTTTATTTTTCTAGAATGTAAATAAGAAATGCTGAAATTTTAATTTTCATATGCACTTGTGACAGTAATAATCATTAGAAAATTTATCAAATTTGATAGTTTTTTTAGAAGAAATTCATATATTAATCATTAATATATACAACCTAACAAAATAGTAATAGTTCATTACAAAATCTCTAAAACATAATTCACTACAAAATGCGGTTCACAAATATATTTTAAAAAATAAATTAATCATAAAGAGAGTATTTAAAGCTTGATTGGAGCTTAACAAATATTCTGAACCTCATGCTTCTACTATTGAGTCATCGTGAGGAGATGAAAAACCATTTTGACGAGCTCAATCGAGTAAGATTTGTAGTTGGTCCTCCACCGACTTCATTTTTTTCTTTAATTCTATATTTTCATTATATAGACTCTTTTTCTTGGAAGATGCCCACTCCACGCCTAAGACCTTTATTTCACCCGAGGACTTCTTCAACTATCTCTTCTTCGGTGAGAGGTGTGACATCCTCAACGATAGGCTCATCCCGTAAAGTATACACGCGTTCCTGTAAAATGACAATGAGCCAAATTCAGTATAAATCTAACACTATTATCTTTATATAAGAAACATCAATAAGAATGTATCTAAAATAAACAAAGTAACTTGTCATGCCATAATTAAATAATTAAGTTTGGATCAAAGATAAAAAAAGATACTCCACATCTCATAATGATTCTAGAAAAAGTAATACAACGACTAAAAATATAATATTTGAGATGGATAGATAAGGGAAATTGCAAAGGGAACGATATAATTCGGGAAAAAAACAGCTAGCGAAGCATGAATCGGGTGAAAAATGAAGAATTAACAGCTAGAATGTTTCGATTCCAAAAACATGAGACAGAACAAATTGCCTACCTATCATATTTGCTTTAAAACCCAACAAGTGGCCGAATTGACCCAACCTACAAATATAATTACCAAATTTGAATTCAAATAAGTACAAAGAAAGCTTATCATGTTCAGCCCGATCAAAACGAATAAAATAGTGAACCAATCTCCATGTTGTTCAAACTTCAAAGACTATAATTGAAAAAAATTATTAAATACATAGCATCAAGAAGAGTTATAAATGAAGTATTAACATTGGAATACCAATTAAAGGGCACAGCAGAAATAGGATTCCAAAAAAGGTTTTCTTTGAAATTTTCAATGGTGCTTCTCTCTCTACTTGATTCTAGTAATGAGACAAAAGCTAACCCAAGTTCGTAGAAAATCTAACACAAGATATTCACACTAAATCATTTTAGCAGACTCCAAAACAAAATGAAAACACAACCATTAAGACCATTTAAGCACAAAGCCTAATATATAAGCCGATACCTCACATACAAAACAATTTCAAGTACCTTCAAAACAGCATTGGTTGATGCAATTGTGGTCGCATCCCTTTCCTTGACGTGCAGCTCTTTCACCTCTTCCTTTTGGAAATTCGTAACAACAGAAGGAGCCCTTTTGATCCCCACCATCTTGCTTGTTTCTCAAAAAATACCAAACGCCTTATACCACAACTAGAAGCTAAATGATCCTCACCGAAAAATCGTTGTATATAGCCATGATGTCTACAATTCGTCTCAACCTCAGAATTTTATCCCCCAGTCCCAAAAGAAACCAAAACAAAAACAAAAGAACACCATTATAAAAGAGGAAATCTTTTTTATGATATCCAGTAAGAAAGAAACATAATAATCAATAAAAATGACTATAACCTAATGTTGCAAGAAATATATGAAATAACATGTATTGCTGGCACTAAGAAGTTGTGAAACGACTTCTTCTGGAGTAATCAAATCCTTGTTTTGGATCAACAATTGTACTGCACGCTTGCAGTCTAAAATCATGAGTTGGCAACCTGCAATAATGGGGGTAGAGAAACTTTAACCTATTACAAATTCAAATAACAGCGAGAACGGATCAGCATAACCTTAAGTACACATAGAAAACTTTGGCTGCTGAGAGAGAAACTGACAGAGAGAGTGAATAGTGTACCTGACGAGGGTTTTGAAAAGGAGAAAGAAGAACGAAGAAATGGAAGAGGACAAGAGGGAGACGACTGACGAGGTTGAGGGAGACGACTGCCGAGGGTTCTGTAACATGCAATTTAGACGAGGTTGAGGGAGATGAGGAAGACTGTAATCTGCAATTTAGATGAGGTTGAGGGAGAAGAGAAAGGAGGCTTAGCTCTGTCGCGGGTTTAGGGAGGGGGGAATCAGTACTGCGCACAGTGAGGACAAAAGTTTTAGGTTTCATCAATTGACTTTTCCCGACCAAGATATAATATCTTACTCTTATAAAAGAGTGGGTTCTAGCTACTTGGACTGGAAATGTGTGTCTTCTCCCTCTGTCATGTGGTCTGTTTTACATTTTGAGTTATGTGGGTTGGATGTAAAATCTGGTAGAATGAGGGGTACGTTGGTCATTTTGCTGGATTTAAGTGTTGATAGCCCTAGACCGTTGGATTGTTACGATCTTGGCTGTCCATCTGTTTTACATTTTGGGGTTGGTGAGACTGAATCTCGATCGTCCGTGTGGTGCCTCATATCCTATCTCAGCCGTTGATGTTGTTTGCGTAATTGATCTTACCCATCCATTGTTTTTCCTTAGTTGCCAAAGAGAGAGGAGGGGTATTGACAGCTTCTTGAAGCTTAGGCCATGGAAGCCTTCAGCCATGGAGAGGCTCAGCCTCTCCCTCATAAATAAGGCAGCAAAATCCGATAATCTTACTGATAAAAAAAGGAAAACCGTGATAGTTATGTTTTTTACATCTCACATGAATAGGTTTTGTTTTATAAATTATAAGTATTTATTCTCCCTTTGTGGTTCTTTTATTATAATGTTTTAGGTAAAATTGACAAGAGATTTATGCTCTATGTATGTGGGTCTGTGTTTATATCACTTTTTTCTCTTGTTCGTTTGTATTTTTGTTTTCCCCTCTATAAATACTTTCATTTTTTAGTTTATTTGCTTTTCTGGATGTATATATGATGCTTTACATTTTTGTTCCTCATTGTAGAGATATTTTGGTTTGAACTTATGTTAAGCTAGATATATATAATGCTTTGTTTGGTTTGCTGTACGTGGATATCCATTTCGTTTCTTATCTTATTTGATTATTTTGCTTTTAAGTTTATATATGTCTTAAGATTTGAATCTATTTGTTCTCTTTCCTGATGTTCCTTCGGTTGTTTTTTAGTTCTTTTGGCTTAATTTCTATGTTGAAGAACAAGTTTTTTCTTCATTGATTCTTATCTATTCTTTTAGTAATTTCTGTGCAGATATGATTATTATTAGTGATGTTAGAACTGCTTAATGTTTGTCTGTTTCTTATCTATGTATTCTGATTCAGTTGCATATTCATTGATTTGATTTATTTTTTGGATTTTTTTGTTTTACTTCTTTTTTAGTGCTGTTCTTTGTATTTGAAATTTTCTCCTTCTCTGATATGATTTCCATTTACTATTACTGTCTTATGTTGTGTGATTTATTTTCTCCTTCTCTGATTCAGTTGCACATTCATTTATTTGATTTATTTTTTGGATTTTTTTCTTTTACTTATTTTTTAGTTCTGCTCTGTGATTTGAAATTTTCTCCTTCTCTGATATGATTTCCATTTTCTATTACTGTCTTATGTTCTATGATTAATTTCCATTAACCTTACTGATAAAGAAAGGAAAGCCGTCATAGCTTCTTTATGTTCTTTACATCTAATGTTAGCAGGTTTTGTTTTATATGCATTGATGTTCCCTTTATGATTGTTTTATTACAGTGTTTTAGCTAAAATGGACGAGATTTCTACTCTATGTGTCTGGATGTTTATTTTGGTTTCATTAGAGAACTATTTTCTGCTTTATGCAACTTGATGTTTATTTCTGTTGTAGTTGGTGTTGGAATGTTGTCCCACATCGCCTAGACTTGCCCATTCTATGCTAGTTATAAAGTTCTAGTACCCCTCTCTTTAACACCTAGGTTTTAAACAGTGATCGGGCTAGGCTTTTCAACTTGGTATCAGAGCTTGGTTGGGCCTTTTTTTGTGCCGCTTTAGTTCGGTTCTTTGTGCTGCTTAGTTCGGCTATCGTGTTGTGGTCCAGGAGGGTGTGTTGGAATGTTGTTCCACATCGTCTAGACTTGCCCATTCTGTGCTAGTTATAAAGTTCTAGTACCCCTCTCTTTAACACGTAAGTTTTAAAGAGTGATCGGGCTGGGCTTTTTAACTGTTGGCTATAAGTACTGATTTTTTATACCAATTTTATGTTTGAATTATGATGTTCTTTGTATTCTTTTTCTTGTTCATTTTCTTCGCGAGGCCATTTACTTTAAGTCTGATTTCCTATATGAGTTTTGCTATATGGTGGCATGGATTATGGTTGTATGGGTTTCTTACTCTTATAAAAGTGTGAGTTTTGTAGCTACTTGCTTCCATGAAATGTTTATCTTGCCCTTGCCACGTGAGTTAATTTACATTATGGGTTGGTGACATGGATATTGGATTGTAATTTAAGGTGGAAGGAGGGCTTTATGGGTCGTTTCGCTGTTGGTAAATGTTGACTGCTTAGGAGCCGTTGGATCTCTGCGATCTGAGCCATCCATGTGTTTAGTGTTTTGGGGTTGCCGAGGACGCATCTCAGCCGTCCGTTTTGTGCTTAGATTTTCTCTCAGCCGTCCATGCCCTTAAGCTTTTTAATCTCAACCGTAGATTTTGTCACTTGCATGTTCATAGAACAGTTAGCAGATTAGTTTCATTCAATGTGCTTTTATTTTCTTTTGTTATTTTTCATTTGAATGTTTTGTCTAATGAGATAGTATTGATGACTATCATTTGATTCTTGTTTGCTGGTTCATCAAATTGTTATGTTACTCATTTTGGGGTTGGTCTGAGGTGTTATAGCTCTTTCTCTATGTTTTTTAATGGTGAAACATATTTTCTTTTAATGTAATTATATTATAGACTAAATTTGGTTGTTGTTTACTGAATTTTGTTACAAAAAGTTTTCTTTTACGCAGCAAACTTGTGTATATTGACAAATTTTCACCCCTGATATTTTGATAATGTTTCTTACAAATTGAACATGAAATCATAGATGTATAGCGATTCTTGGAAATTGGTTGACATGGATCAAATACGTTTGTTTATAGCAATTCTTTTGCCAATATATGTTAGATGTCATAAGTTGTTGACTTTAGAAAGGTACTATAACTTGATAGAAGTGTGATGTGTAAGTTAGATGTAGATAATAAGAACCAGTGATGGTTATCGTAGTATTCCAAGCTTAAATTAGACATCAGCTTGACCATTACGATTTCTTAACTCAGGATTATTAGCTTTTAGTTTTCTCCTGATCTTTCCCTTCCCATATGATTTGTCTCCTATTATTTTACCGAAGGATCTTTTGATCTTTTGGCTATATGTTTTTGCTCAAATGTGATTTTTTATTTTGTGACTCCATAAAAAGGCTTTTGTTTTTTAGTTTCTTTTTGTGATCATCCGTTGGTTCAAGAGTTTTGGATGTAAAGTCATCTATTTGAATTTTATGGCTATGGTACTTGCTAAATAAAGGAGTAATAATTAAGGGAGCTTTTTATTTCGCTGGAGGATAAACTTGAAATTAGAGTGATCCAAATGGGAAAGTGAGTAGATTCAAGTTGGCTGTTATATATAGCCAATCCGGACGTGTTAATGGGAAATTGGTGTTGGGTAATTGCTCAACTTCTTCGTAAGTGTTTTGGTCTCTTAAACGTTTCTTTCTATCTTTATTTAGTCATGCAAGACTTTTGACTGAAAATTTTCTTGCGTATGAACATCACACCAGGTAATGTGATGGATGGGAAATCAGTGATGAAGCAAAATAAAAATCTGAGTCCTTTGGATGATTATCACTGATTTCCCATATCATCCAAAGGACTTCGATTTTTATTTTGCTTCATCACTCTTCTCATTATCGGAGGTTGATTTCTGCTCGTTCGTCATGCTTCATACTTGTCTGCTCAGTGTTGTTTGACCGTTTTGTTTGTTAATAATTTATTTCAATCAATGGTCTTATTAAAGAGTCCTTTAATAATTTATCAAGACTGGAAGCGTATATACGTGAAGTATCTATAAAGTATCTATTAGGTGTAAATGTTATTTTAAATTGAAGATATTATTAATAGTTGATGCAACTGTATATCTATGTGGTATTATTATGTACTTGTAGTCATGCCACAGAACAACTGAAACATGTTTACTTTTGTTTTTTAGTTCAAGTATTTATCTGAATTTATGTTAAAATGCACTTAACCCTGTATCGTTTCCAATTTTCCTATTAAGTTTCTTTTATGTCATCGACTTTTTTAAGCACAATATGCTGCCACTCGTGTCAATAAATACATTTGATGTTTGGATCTAGAGTGAAAGTATACTTTGAGGTATACAGCTGGTAAAAAAAATAGCAGGTAATGTTGTTTATGTAGTTTGTTTACTTTTCAATGTTACTAGATATTTGAGATATTTCAGACAACTGATTCTTTTAATATGATATTCACTTTCATATACATCAACGCATTAGAAAAATTTCTTTATACTTAACCATAGAGCTGGGACATGGAGACTGTAAATTCATGACCCTTCAAGCAAAAATGATGACAATTATGGGTTGCTCCTGCTATTATGCTGTCATTTGGTATGAAAACCTTCACAGGAGCAAATATGATCTATTTTACCTTTTTCCAGCATATATGTTTCAAAGATTGAGAGTTCATTATCTTTAATATGAGAGTTCTATTAAAGTTAGTTACTTCCTATACATAATTGAGTTTTTTTCCCTTTGATCCCTATTGTTTTGCTTACTTATTCAAGTTGGTGTATTAGTTTTCTGATGGTATGATGGTATGCTCTTCTGTAGCAAAGGGTAAAAATTTCAATAACGATGGCTAATGACATGTGATAAGTTGCTGACTTTACAAAGGTACTATAACTTGATGGAAGTGTGATGTGTAAGTTAGATGTAGAAAATAAGAAGCAATGATGGTTATCGTAGCATTGCTAAGCTGGATTTCAAACTAACGTAAGTGATGCTTGAATCATTCTCTTACACAGCTTGTCTGTGATTCATTCAAGCTCTTCGCCATTATACCTTCTTCACTCGAGATCAATTGCTTCTTGCTTTGATGATAGGTTAATTTGTGTATTTCAATATATGTGTTCTGTCATAGTTAAGTTTGTGTTCACCTATTTGTTTTTTAGGTTAGTAGATGTTTGGCTTTATGGTTGTGGTTCTACATTATAATTTTTATTTATCTATTATTTTGTGTCTGTACAACAAGGTTATCATCATGAAATTGTGGCTTGTGTGTAATTTGGACTGTTGTTTCTCTTTTTTGTAGTCTTCAGAATTCTGAATATTAGTTTAATTTATTCGTCTCTCTTGTGTGTTGTTTTTATTTGTTTGCATGTTTACTGTCAAAATGTTTTGTTATTAGGTTTTTTAGGAATCAATCTAAGCCACAAGCGTTTTCCGATCTTGTGTGCTGTTTTGTGATCTTTTTAGTTGTTTTATTTTGTATAGTTATGATGAATTTGACAATTCATTTTGGTTATTTGGAGTGACTTTCTCATGACGAAAGTGTAGTCAATTAGATTTTGTGAATGTCATATTAAGATGGGGTTAAGAGGATATCTGATTCGCTTTGTGAAATTTGAGAATTGTTGACTAAATCTTGACCGTCCATTTGGTGGGTGAGATCATTTTTCAGCCGTCCATCATTGTTGAGTTATTGATCTCGGCTGTCTGTGTCGTGTGTCAAAGAGAGAGGGGGGAAGATAGAATCTTAAAGCTTCAGCCATGGGGAGGCTGTGCAAGCTTCCACACGGTGCATTCGGTAAGTTCAACTCAAACGTTTGTCTCTGTTTTCATCTATTTTGCCGTGTGATTTTTTTTTTCTGGAGTCGATTTTTATCTCCGGCAGTTTGTTGGGTGAATAGATGATAATCCACTGTCTTTGTCTCTGTTTCTATCCACTATATTTGTCTCTATTTCTTTTTGGTGCGAGTCTTTTGTGGGGGAAATGGATAATAAATGTACTTTGAAGGTGAAATTTTGTATATTTACTTTATTATTGGTGAGATTCATAGTAATAGTAGGGTTTCACTAGGTTTCAGATTATGATTTTACACTTTTAGGCTCTAAATTATTTGTGATTTTGATTTAGGATGTAAATATATTATTAATTAAACTTATTTTTTAATTGAGTTTATTTTAATTGATATTTGATAAATAGTTTGAGGATAAGCGTTTTTTGTTAACTTGAGTTATTGTGATGTTAATTTTGTGAAAAAATTACTGTCTTGTGAAAAAATCACGTTGGCGAGTCATGTGCGTTCAGATGATCACTTGCATGGCTTCACGTTGGCTGCTGCACTTGACTGTCAGAGATAATGATGATTATCTTGTCTTATTTGCTCAATCGATCTGTATATATGTGTTTTCTAATTATGTAAATTATGTTGGATTGTCTGTTTTTTGGTTGAGTAGATGATAGGCCAAATTATTTCTCTCTGTTTCTGTTTTTTTTGCTCCATGTTTTTCTTCTGTAATGGGAAGTGGCACGTAAATGATGCAGCAAAATCCGTTAACCTTACTGATAAAAAAAGGAAAGCCGTCATATCTTCTTTGTGTTCTTTACATCTAATGTTAGCAGATTTTGTTTTATATGCATTGATTTTCCCTTCATGATTTTTTTATTATAATGCTTTAGCTAAAATGGACAAGAGATTTATGCTTTATGTATCTGGTATTTATTTTGGTTTCATTAGAGAACTATTTTCTGCTTGATGTAACTGAATGTTAATTTCTGTTGTAGTTGGCTATAAGTATTGATTTTTATATCAGTTTTTATCTTTGTATTATGATGTTTTTTGTGTTCTTTTTCTTCTTCATTTTCTTCTCAAGGTCATTTACTTTACGTCATGATTTCTTATATGAGTTTTGCTTGTTGATTATTGTTATAAAACTGTAATATGTTTTCACTATAGTTATAATGTGTTGTGATTTCTGTCTACACTGATGATGGTCGTATCTTTTTAAAGAGTGCACATGTACAAGTACATTTTTGCATTAAGTTTCTAATCTTCATATATCTTATTACTATATAGAACTATGAAGGTGATGTCAAGGAACTATCCCTGAATTTCACTGTTACTGAAGAATCATTTGGCAAAAGGCGTGCGATCGAGATTCAACATGGCACCAAAGATCTCTTCGTGACAAATGATAACAAATTACAACATTTGTTCGTGCTATTGCAAATTCTAGACTTAATAGACAAATACAATGTTCTGAAAACTTTATAGTATAAGATCACGTTGAAAGATTTTGCTTTGTTTTAACATAATACTTTTGCTCTATTGGTAGGTATGATATCTTATAAAAAATTTCTTTCACTATATGTTGCCTTCTAACCTGTGTGCATTCTTCTAACTCTTGTTTAATTCAATTTCAGTTCAAACTTTTTCAATGATCAAATTATTCTAATGTATTTGTGTTATGAGAACGGTTACATCAGTGGTGAGTCTGACTGACAGCATGCCACTCCTACTTCTATTGGTAGGCTTTCTCCTCTTTAAGGGCATGCCTGTCTTGAGTAATCAAGCATTCTGAATTTGTTTGTGTGTATTATATCTTAGTTATTAGGTACCAATATGTGGAGTTAAGCAAGCATTAACTTATGTCTTTTACTCGCTATTTTCTCTTTTGAACCAGTCTTTTTGTTTACTGCTCTTTCAAAGATTTTCACTTGGAATATGAAAGCTATTAAGTATCAAAAAGGAGTCTCTATGTTATTTGCTTCTCTGAGGTGGGGCAAATTCTATTTTAGATGAGATTGAAAACTGGCATTTTATCCATTCGAAATTGCATTACACAATAGATCATCTTGGCTCACATTCGTTTTGCGTAAACATTTTAATTGAACATATTTTAGGTGGAAGAGAAGAATCATCTCTGGGTCCAACACGTATGTCCAACACATTTGTGACTTATAATACTATAATTTTATCTTAATTTGAACTTATTGATACTAAAACTACAACTTCCTATAAGATATGCAATGAACTTTATTACAATTAACTAGGGATGTCAACTTCTTAGTGATTAACATGTAATTGGAAAGGTTCGGTAGCTTTCTACTGCGATTAATCTTGTTCAATGTTTCTTGTTTCTTGAGATTGATTGACCTTGAACATGTGCAAATTACATGATAATTGCATTTTAACTCACTGTAAGATGAGCTATTGTATCACCTGCAACATGTTAATGATGGGCGCAGAACTTCTTAGATACTATCTATGAGTCATGTTTCCCTTTGTATAAAGTATATCATAGTAGCTCATTGGCTTAACTACTTTGTATGCTTATACTTATTTAATCCTAATGTAGGAAAGATATTATACGAATGAAGAATATTGTATGAAGAACAAAGGAGGGGTCGTTGCCAAGCATGAGAGTTCCGTGCTTGGAAGAGGCGATCAGTAGTGGTGACAACTGTCAATGCATGACATCATAGAAGACAATAGGTGGTTAAAGTTGTTTATCCCAAAATAATTTATTTTACTAATAGCATCACAATCTTCAATTTTTGGCACGAACAAATTCAAATTTGAGAACCTCAACATTTTCATACTAAGTAATCTTTTATTTCAGAGGGTATATTATTACCCTCTGAAATAAAGATTGCAGAGACTAATAGATTGTAGAGGTGAATCTCTTGTTAAACAAGGAAAAAAATATTTTTATGGTGGATTAGTGAGATTTGTTGGGCTGGTTTGTATCAATTGTCATGATTTAATGTAAATATGCATTTAGACATGTTGTTCTTCCAAGTTCACTACTATTTTGTATAAGGCTGACCCATGTTGTTTTAGTTTATCAATGTGTTATGTGCATTCTGTTATGCTCTGAGTGTTTTGCTTTATATGCTTTATGACTTATGGGTGTTTGGTGGATTATGATTTTGTGGTTTGCAAGAAAACAATTTCTTGGATCATGCTATTTTTTCTTGTTGTTTCTTTTATTAAATATATACTTATTTGCTTATAAAATACAAGAAAATCTTTGTGAATGTACATTTCATATATGTTATGAGTGAACATGAACATCTCATTTAAAGGTAGTAAAAAAATAATCACCGTGATATAGCGTTAGTTTTAAGTTTCACATAAAGAGGTGAGCTAGAAGATGGAGAGAAGTTTGTTAAATTTAGATAGCATTGTGGATGTTGAAAATATCCTGAAAAGTGGCTGCTTCTGTTATGATCTTCAGCCTATATGTAATTTGTGAGATCTGGACAACATGCTTGGACATTGTGAGAGTGCATAAAACCTCAAGTTTTAGTTAATCATTACAGGTGCCTGTTATTTATAACGAGTATCAAACTTCGTTTCTTTATTTTCACCCCTCTTTGACACACGACACAGACGACTGAGATCAATAAGTCAACAACGATGGACGACTGAAAAATGATCTCAACCACCAAATGGACGGTTAAGATTTAGTCAACAATTCTAAAATTTCACAAAGTAAATCAAATATCCTTTTAACCCAATCTGAATATGACATTCACAAATTCTAATTGACTACACTTTCGTCGTGAAAAACTCACTCCAAATAACTAAAATGAATTGTCAAATTCATCTTAACTATACTATCCAAAACAACTAAAATCCACAAAACAGCACACAGGATCAGAAAACGCTTGTGGCTTAGATTGATCCCTATAAAACTCAATAACAAATCATTTTGACTGTAAACATACAAACAAATAAAAACAACACACAAGAGAGACAAATAAATTAACTAACATTCAGAATTCGAAAGACTACCAAAAAGAGACACAACAGTCCAAATTACACACAAGCTACAATTTCATGATGATAACCTTGTTGTACAGACACCAACTAATAATAAACAAAAATTATAATGTAGAACCACAACCATAAAGCCAAACATCTACTAACTTAAAAAATAAATAGGTGAACACAAACGTAACTATGACAGAACACATATAATGAAATACACAAATTAGCCTATCATCAAAGCAAGAAGCAATTGATCCTGAGTGAAGAAGGTATAATGGCTAAGCTGAGGTCTAATTATTCAACCTTGGATGACGAAGAGCTTGAATGAATCACAAACAAGTTGTGTAAGAGAATGATTCAAGACTATGATTTTAAAATTTTAGGCTCTAAATTATTTGTGATTTTGATTGGGAGGTACGGGTGTGATAAATTAAACTTATTTGTTCACTTGAGTTTATTTTAATTGATATTTGATCTATAGTTTGAGGATAAAACATTTTTAACACTTCAGTTACTGTAATGTTAATTTTCACTGAACACACTTGGCGCAGTAGAAAAAATGTTTTATCTTCTTATACAATTTTGGATGATAATAGTATTTTTCGTACAATGCTCCCAACCTGAGCACGAGAAGAAAGAACATGAAAAAAGCTCTAAAATTCAATCCTTATTGGGATAAGTATCAATTATAACATAGATATAACATAAAATATATAAAAAATAATAATTTAGTCATCCTCAACATGAATCATGCTTCAAACATAATCGTTCCCAACAACTAATTAGATAAAGAATGGAAGAAAATTTCGTATAATTTACTTAGAACTTTCCCATAAATTTAATCAACAGACATAGCCTCAAAGATTGAGCAACAATAATTACCTCTGCTATCGAGGTACCAAAAACTCTATCAGGGCTATATATATCTAAATCCCTTTCGAAAATGTATTTATTACTTCAAATAACTACTTCAAATGAAAAAATGACATAACTACAGGCACGTGCAACACATGTGCCCTCACCTAGTAACATAAAACAAATGTCTTTACTTTGTTGTTGACACTGAAATTTAAAGTTAATTATTCTAAAATGATTAAAGAAATAGTCAACTTTTTCCTTTTACATAGAGTATGTTGCTATGCTAGTGAGATGACTTATTGTTGGTTTATATATTTATATAGGCAAATGGGGTAATTCAAGTAGGATTGAGGAAAACAAATACTACTGTAGTACTGCCGCTGTATTAGAAACTCTTTCAGTTTCAGCAGAGTCTGAACTTTAAATTTTTTAAGTGGTAGTTGTGTATTTTTCTGCTTTTATAAGTCTAAGTTCTGTAATACCATCTTGAATGTAATAGGTCTGAAATTTTTAATTTAGAAATAGTATTTTTAAGTGTATTTTTCTGCTCTTACTATCTTCAGTTTCACCATGCATAGAGTCTTTATGTGGTTTAAAGACATAAACATGTTTTTTTATATATTTTTTCTCAATAGAAAATGGTTTGGTATTTTTATTTCTCTTTTTTATGTTTTTTTTCTGGCAGGACAAAACCGCAAAACTGAACTGAATCGAACCAGTTTTGGATGGTTTGGTTTACATTGAACCGGCGGTTCGGTTCAACTCTAATATTTGAAAAATGATATTTGCGGTTCGGTTTCAAAAATACCCCTAAACCAAGCCTAACCGAACTGATTACACCCCTACCTGTTTCATAATCAACATGAAATCACAGAATATTTTCACATCTGTTATCTCATATTCCTGTACCAAGGACACTCCCGCTATTAGTGCTTCATACTCCACTTTATTGTTTGGCGCGTTGAATCTAAAAGAGATAGGATGCTTTAATATTTCTTCAAAGGGGGTCTGTATCACCACCTCTACCCCTGCTCCTTTGTTATTTGAAGCACTATCCACATATAGTTTCCAAGGCTCCTTCTCAACACCTTTGCGAGGTCACCTTTCAACTCTCCTTTAGTGAAGTCTGCAATGGAATTTGCTAATGTCTGCCCTTTGATTGAGGTTATGGGTTCGTAATAAATTTCATACTAGCTTAGCTTAGTTAAACATTTCACCATTCTCTCGCTAACCTCTGGAGAGTGCAGGAGACTCTTAACAGGTGAATCTGTCAGCACTCTGATGCTATGCGCCTGAAAATATGGTCTCAATTTTTGCGTGACGGACACGATGGCCAGCACTAACTTCTCCATCCGTTTATACCTCACCTCGGCTGCTACAAGGCTTTTACTGATGAAGTATACAAGCTTCTTCTTTCTTTCTTCCTCCCTGATGAGAACACCGCTAGCGGCGACCGTTGAAACGGCAACATACAACAGGAGTTGTTCACCTGGTACCAGCTTAGAGAGTAGATGTGGTGTTATCAGGTACTCCTTGATTCTGCTGAGAGTTTCTTCACATTCCTCATTCCACCCGTCTGTAGAATTCTTTCTCAACCTTTCAAAAAATGGTTTACATTATCCGTAGACTTTGAGGTGAATCTGTTCAGGGCGGCCAACCTTCCAATTAACCATTGTATCTCTTTTTGGCTTCATGGAGATTTCAACTCCATAATTGTCTTTACTTGGTCCGGGTTTACTTTGATTCCCCGCTGCGTCACTGGGTGCCCGAGGAATTTTCCTGCAGCTACCATGAACGTGCACTTTTCCAGATTTAGCTTCATGGAGTTTTCTCTTAGAATTGTAAAGGTTTCTTCAAGATTTTGAATGTGGTCCTCCCATTTTGGCTTTTGACCAACATGTCACCTACATAGACTTCCATGTTTTTCCCAATATGTTCACGAAATACTTTGTTCACCAGTCTTTGATAGGTAGCACCTGTATTTTTCAGTCTAAACGACATAGCTTTGTAACAATAGGTACCATATTCAGTAATAAAGAAAGTTTTTTCCTGATCAGGTTGAAACATTTTCACCTGGTGGTATTCGGAGTACGCGTCCATGAAGCTGAGTAGCTCGTGTTCCGAAGTGGCATCAACCATTAGAACTATTCTTGACAGTGGGTATTCATCATTGGGGCAGGCATTATTCAAGTCAGTGAAGTCTATACATATTCTCCACTTTTCACTTTTTTCTACACCATTATCACGTTGGCTAACCATTTTGGGTAGTCCACTTCCCGAACAAAACCCGCTACCAAGAGTTTTTTGACTTCTTCCTTGATTGTCTTATTCGTTCTGGGGCAAATCTCTTCTTCCTCTACTTCACTAGCCTTACAACGAGATTCATATTCAACTTATGATAGATGATTTCTTCGGAGATGCCTGACATCTCCTGTGCCATAGTTGGGGACACATCCTTATTTTTCCTCAGGAAATTCACTAACTTTTCTTTTTAACTTCTTTCGAGATGTGTACCAACATTATCTTTTGGGTTCCTTCCTCTAAGCATACAAGTTCTGTTTCTTCCCTCGCCTCATACCTCAGGCTGTCTTCCTATCTTTCAGTGATTTCTATAAATTCATGGGTCACTTGCCTTCTGTCTTTTTTGTAGCCTTCTTCTTCACAGATTCAAGGGCGGTTACGGAGTAGATGCGGGCAGTGGCTTGATCTCCCCTTATTGTTTTAACTCCCTCTGGTGACGAGTATTTCAATACTTGCTAGAAAGTTAAAGAGACGACTTTCATTTTGTGGAGTCATGTTCTTCCTAGGATAGTGTTGTACGGGGACGATGTGCTCAATATCATGAACTTAGTCATATAGTCGAAGGGGTTTGCATTCATTAGGAGAAAAGGATCCCCTTAGAGTAGTTTATGGATTCGTTGAACCCTACCAACGACTGTGAAGTTCCTTGCAACTCCTGTTCTCCCTTGGACATTTTCTCCAAGGTTGCCTAATATAAGATGTTCATTGCACTCCTGTCATCCACTAGGACTCTCCTCAGTAAACAGTTGCCGACTTGTATCGAAATGACAAGAGCATTATTATGATGTCCGTCATGCTCGAAGTCTAGCATAGGGTTTTTTTACAGTAGATCTTCATTTCTTTCCTCGTTGTCCCTTCCTGCTATATGAGTGCAATAAATGTGTCATCGATGCAGAGAGGTTGTTTCTCGTCTCCCCATGATTGCCTTTTCCATTTCCCATTTCCACTCTTCCTTTTTTACGAACTGATGGAGGTACCCATCTTTGATCAATTGTTCGATGCGGTCTTTAAGCTGGAAACAATCCCTTGTGTGATGTCTTCTGCTCATGTGAAAGGAACAATACTTATATTTATCCTTGTAGCTTAGTTCTTTTGTAAGCGGGAACGGTCTCTTGAGCCAAGACTTGTCCTTGATCATATCTAAGATCTGGTTCAATGTTATGGTCACCTTTTATATCCCGTTCTTTTCGGTTTGCTGTTTCTCCCATTTTCTCTCACTATTCCGGCAGAATTTTTCCTTTCGGATATCAAACTCTTTTCCACTTCCTCGACTCCTCAGTTTTTCGTCAACCGCTTTCAATAGGCTTCTTTTTTCGTCTTCCAGAGTGATGTAGGTCTGCGCCCGTTGAAATATTTCTGCCATGAAAAGTGGTTTCATCTTGGATAGATCTTCGAACATTGGTGAGTGTGGGTCTAACCCCCACCTGAAGGCCAGTCTAGCAACTCGATCATCACAGATTTTGACTTTTTTCATTTCATCTTTAAATCTGTGGGTATACTCATGTAGCGAATCCCTTCTCTTGGTGAAATTTATCAAGACATACTCTGTGTCCTCCATAACTTCTTGATAGGTAGAGTACTGTTCTAGGAAGACAGAAGACATAATAGTGAAATTAGTAATCGAATGCATAGGAAGAGAATGAAATCATTTCAGAGTTGTCCCGTCCAAGCTGGTGGGGAACATCCTGCACATCAGTTTATCCTTGTGTTGAAACAACACCATCACTTGTCTGAATCGCCATAAGTGGTCTACGGGGTCTGTTTTTCCTTTGTAATATTTAAATTTAGGAGTTACAAACTTTTTGGGTACTGGTGCCATCAGAATTTCAGGGCTTAACAGAGTGCGGTTGAAGGGTTCGAGGTTGGTCTTACCTGTACTTCCTAGGTTTCTCATCTCCATCATTTTTCAGTCCAATAATTCCTACACCACCTCTTTCGTTATGACCCGGGACTGACAAGCTTCTCCCGTAGCCTCCCTCACGTGGTTTTGGGATTGGACTTCTACTTTCTCCCCTTGTATGTTTCTACTGTCCTCGTGGTTCTCATGTCTTACATCTTACCTGTAACCCCTTAAATGGACTTCTTGTTCCTCGTTATTCGCCCTTTGAATGGCCTTAACGCGTGTCCTTGCCAACTCTTGTTGAAGCGTGTTGATATGGTCCTACACATTCTGTCATGTGTCGCATAGTGCCTCTGTGTTCCTTTTCTCCATTTCATGCATTTCGTGTAGGATTGTCTACAACATTTATGTCGGCGGAGTTGGTTGATCCATATGTTCATCTTTGAGTTTTCCTTTCGTCTCTTAATGAAAGCACAAAAAATGTAAATGATTTTTTCCCACAGTAAGGATCGTAGATGATTCATGGGAAAATATTGAATGTGCTTTGAGTGTAGCATTTATTACATGTGCCTTATATAGGCTTCCAAAGTGTACATTTGTAATAGATTAATAACAAAGAGGAAATGATCACCCTCTCCCTATGGCCTCGAGGGTCTTCATTATGCCTATAAGATTCTAACCATACCCATGGGATCTCTTCGCAGGCGTGAGCCCCTTCTCTTTACTAACTTTTGTTAGTTGTCTCTTCTGAGTCATTCAACCGCAAAATCAGTCATAGTCACTTGGTGGTCCCTCTTGATTCGGGTCCCTCCCTTTCCGTTCTCAAAGATGGGGATCTCCTTGGCTGTTCCTTGACCAACTTCTTGTCTGCACCCAAGTTGATCCTCCCCGTCTATGTGGAGCAGTGGGTATGTCTTACCTGTTCAAACCGATCAAGTTATTGACTAAAATTTCATTAATAAAGTAATTTTAGTCAAGGAAAGGGAGGAACTTTCAGGGTGAAAGTTACGCAGGAAGAAGAAGAAGAAAGAAAATTCGTAAATATAATTACCCCGGACGCCAAACGACAAATTCAAAAACAAAATGTAAAAACTGCCACAAAATGAAACGACACTCATTCTACCCCATAGTCCTTATGATTAGGAACACAGAGGAGTTTGTAGGCATATACGGTTCGGTTCATACTTATGAAGAACCGAAGTTTCGGTTCGGTTCAAAAAATTATCCAATTTGAACCAAACCAAATCGACTATGTATATACACCTAAATTTTCAAAAAACCCCTAAAGTGCCCAAACACTTGAGCGCCACATACCATGTCCATTCCATACTCCTCTTTGTCTCTTGGCTCTTTCTTTCTCCACTCAAGTTATTTTCAAAATGCATTTAACTCTCCATGAGTTGAAATGAAAAAAGGCAATTTCTTTATCATCTTGAAGAGGCTAGAGGCTTAGGCTTGTTCCAGTTGAGCGAGGAGTTGGAAATGGGGATTTTTTTTGTTCAAGAAATATCCACCATGCAGTTGCAGAAGCATGAGCTCATGAAGAATGGCTGAGAAATTTATAGCACAATTTGTGGATGGTGTGTAGATTACTAGTGTTCTCTTCGATTACATAAGATCTAGAGTTTCATTTTGTCATTGGTTCTTGAACCTTTTCTGTCTACCAATCCGTTAAACTTTGAGTTCTTGGGTTTTTTTAATTTCTATCTATAATTTGTAAATCTGTATTTTTTTCAAAATTTCTTCGATCTGGTTTTCTGTATTTTTTTGTTTATGTTTTTCTTCGGCACTGGTTTTCCCTTCGTCTTCAGGGATTTCTCTTCTTTCGCTGTGCTTTTGTTTCTTAGGTTTTCCCCTTTTTTCTTCTTCGTCTTTTATTTTCTTTTTAGCTAATTGTTGATTTTACAACATTTGCTTAGATTTGTTTTTTGTATTTATGTTTTAGATGTTGAACATTCTGAATTGAGTCTGAGAATGGAGTCTAAGAACATTCTAAATTTGCCTCTCTGATAAGGAGTCTGAATTTCCCTCACTGAGATTGTTATCGCTGAACCGTTGAACCGAACCGAACCATAAGTCACGACTTGGTCTGGTTCATGTGAGATTCACGGTTAGTTTGGTTCCACATATAGCCGAATCGAAGTTTCGGTTTGATTCAACTTTTCCCTAAAAAACTGATCGAACCGAACCGTGAACACCCCTAAATTCTAGAATTATGTACATCAATTTCGGTTCGGGATTTTCCTGGCGAGGTTTTCTGTTCTTACTCCAATAGTGATCTCGTTAGTTCTTTTACTCAGATTTTAAAGTTTAGAACTATGTACATTACTTTAGGATTTAAGTTTCCTATGTCTCCTTTTTATAAGAGTTCTTCCAATACCATGATGTTTCTCCTGCCAAGTTTACTCCGAATACCTATAGGATTCTTCTTGGTTTTGAATCCCTAGATAGACTATATGGTTTAGATTTAAGTTTTAACGAGTTTTGCCTTATTTTCTCCATTAGGGAAAAGAATGGCCATCTTTTTGCTACTCCGAGGAATGGACTTTCCGACGGTCCGTTCATTCTGAACTTGTCGAAGGGTGACAAGTGGTGGAATTTTGAGGCATTTCAGTCAGTGGGGATTGGAGAGAAGGCGATCACTTCTTTGTCCCTACTGATTGGAGATCATTTGGTTAGTGACTTGACATCCCCATTTTATTCTTTTCATCTAACTCTTTTGTTTTATTTTTATAGATAGGAAGAAAAAATCCCGTCCATTTGAGACTCCCGACGATATGGCTAAGATTTCCATTGCTTACAGTGTCCCCAACCGTGATTGGTAGTGGTTGCTTGACCCTCAACGTGAGCTTCCCTTCATCGTTCCTCCTCCCCAAATTTTAGCTCCGCCTGTCGTTGAACGACAACCGCTCTTGCCTCTAGTGCTTCTTCTTCTCCTTCTCCTTCCTTTGCTAAGGCTTTCAACAGTATGAGGCCTATCCAGTTGTCCCTGCAATGCTCTTCATCGCACAATGTGCACCAACGATTGCTATTTAAGCCATTGCTTGTGGTTTCCTTGGGGGAGACTTGTCCTTCTCCCCATCTTCCTCAAGTTTCTTCTCCTTCGTCTACTCTGATTGTTAAGCCTTCTCTTCTGCCAGAATTAATTGCCTTGCTACCGTTTATCCCGGTGGGGCCTTCTTCCTCTAACTTCGGGTTGGGTGCCTCTGAGGCTACCCAACTTTTATCCCTTTTCCCTCTGGGTTTCAACCCAAGAATCCCTTTTGAGGTTAATCTTCTTATGGGTCGTGAGACCTCCCATCATATAGTGAGTCATCTCCAGTGTTAAGTTAACTCCGACCAGCTTGGGGAGGAGTTCGTTGAGGACCTTTAAAAGGGGGTCAATCACAGTCTTCTTCAAGTAAAAGTTTATACTTTATTGTTTTATTATTATAAATTCTACTACTTTCTCGCTAACACTTTTCATTTCAGGCTGCCCTTTACCACAACGCTCTCGCCACTAAGCTTAACAGTATTAGTGGTGAAATGGTTAGGCATGAGCAGGATGTGTCTAACTTAAAGCGTCAGCTTGCCGCCAAGGACCAGGAGCTTGGTGAGGTGAAAAATGAAGCTGAAGCTGCTAGGATGGAGGTGGCTAAGGTGAGGGCTGAAGCTGACATCCGTACTCAGGAAGTTGTCTTGCTGTTTCTGAATGGCTAGAAGCTTCTTCTACTGAAACCTTGAAGAAAGAGGAGGATGAGTGTTATGAGCTTTACACGGCTTAGTTTAGATTGTTGGAGATAGAGGCTTACACCATTGGGTATCTCAATGGTGTCGCTCAGGCCCCTCCGCAATATGAACTGACTGAGACAATTCCCTCCCCCACTGAAGAAAACACTCATGTTTTGGTGATGGTTGATGCCGTTACCAAAGAGGTTGTTGCTGAGCAGACGCGAAGGCCTTACGGCCCATCTAATGTTCACATTATGTTGGATTGACCTTTCCATCCTTTCTATTGTTTTTTCATGTAGTTGTAATTTTATTTTCCCATGTACTTTCTCCTTTTTATCATTAATGACGAAGTTATTTTCCTTTAAATGCAAATTTTATGCTATTTCTTTTGTGTACTTAAGCATTTTATCCTGCATGACAGTTTACTTAGGCATCTTTCTCTATTTTCTAGCTTTAGATATTTTTCTTTATTTTTCCTTTTAGCGACTGTTTGGCACACTTAGACATTTTTTTTCATGTTTACCTTAAGCGGCCGCTTGGTACACTCAGGAGTTTTTCTTCATTTTTGCCTTAAGCAGCCGCTTGGTACACTTAGGCATTTTTTCTTCATTTTTTCCTTAAGCCACCGCTTGGCTCACTTAGACATTTTTCTTCATTTTTGCCTTAAGCGGCCACTTAGCTCCCTTAGGTATATTTCTTCATTTTTATCTTAAGCGTCCGCTTAGTACACTTAGGTGTTTTTCTTCATTTTTGTCTTAATCGACCGCTTGGCACACTTATTCATTTTTCTTTATTTTTTGTCTTAAGCGGCCGCTTGTCACACATAGGCTTTTTTCTTCATTTTTGCCGTAAGTGGCTGTTTGGACTTAGGTATTTTTCTTTGTTTTTGCCTTAAGAGGCCGCTTGGCACACCTAGGCTTTTTTCTTCATTTCGGCCTTAAACGGCCGCGTGGCACACTTAGGTATTTTTCTTTATTTTTTCCTTAAGCATCCACTACACACATTTAGGCATTTTTCTTCATTTTTTTCTTAAGCGGCCGCTTGGCACACTTGGGAATTTTTTTTTATCTCAAATGGCCGCTTGGCTCACGTAGGCATTTTTCGTTATTTTTTTCTTAAGCGATCACTTGGCGCGCTTAAGAATTTTTCTTTATTTTTGGGCATTCATGCACTCTTTCGATTGTGCACTACCTCTTTCTAGATTCGGGCATTTATGCTTTCTATCTTTAACGGATTTAGGCGTTTATGCTCTCACTCTTTAATAGATTCGGGCTTTTATCCTCTCCCTCTTTAATAGATTCGGGCTTTTTTCCTCTCCATCTTTAATAAATTCGAGCTTTCAAGATAATATGATGCTTAACTAAGCAAAAATGTAGAATAACTACGAAGACACAACTCTACATGGAAAACCCATTAACATGGAAAAAACCAAGAATTTAGAGATGCTCTTATTAAATAATAAAGGGGAGCGTCAGATTCATACTAAATACTTCTTTAGATGAATAGCATTCCATGGCTTTTGGAGGTCTCCGCCTTCATTGGTGGTCAGCCAATATGAACCTCTTCCTCCAGCTGCCTTGATAATGTATGGCTCTTCCCAGTTTGGGCCCATTTTTCCCTCGTCTGCCTGCATGATTTGTTCCAAGACTAAGTCGCCAGGCTGAAAGCTTATTGCTCCGACTTTTTTACGAAGTAAAATCTTCTTCGCTGATTGTAGTTTTCTAATTGGATGAGGGCCATCTCTCTTTTCTTCGAGCAGATCAAATTACTTCTCCATGACTTCAAAGTTTTCTTCCTGGTTGATGTCTGACTTTGCGGTGGGATAGCCAATTTCCACTGTGATGATTGCTTCTGTCCCAAATGCTAATGTGAACGAGGTTTGTCCAGTAGGCTCCCATAGGGTAGTTTGATAAGCCTAGAGCACTGAAAAAAGTTCTCCAACCCATCATCCCTTTGCTGCTTCAAGCTTCTTCTTCAGTCCGTCCAAGTATGTTATGTTTTATCTTTTTTCCTGCCCATTTCCTTGTGGGTAATAGGGAGATAAATATATGGCTTTTATTTGCAAGCTCTCGTAGAAACTCTTTATGGTTTTCCTTATGAACTGTAATCCGTTATATGAGATTACAACTTTCGGTATGCCATATCTGCATATGATGTCTTTCCACAGGAAATTATTTACTTCTTCTTCTTGGATTTTTGCTAGTGTCGCAACTTCTATCCACTTAGTAAATTAATTCATGGAAATGTCAAGCATTTTTTCTGCGTTGCACCATTGGTAGCAGCCTAACTATGTATAGCCCCTACTGCATGAAAGGGCAAGGACGTACTATAGTTTATAAAGTTCCATGCGCCATTCAAGGAATATGGGTGAACTTCTGACACTTTTCATACTTTCGTGCATATTCTTTTGCGTCAGATTGCATCCTAGGCCAATAATATCATTCGTTCAATACTTTTATGCACTAAGGTTCTCCCTCCAATGTGGATTCTACAGATACCCTCATGGACCTCCTCTAAGGCATATTTTGCTTTTGTTGGGTTGAGGCATTTCAAGTATATATGGAGTCGAAGAGGATCTCCTGTATAGCCTTTCGTTGATGAGGGAGTACCTAGCCGCCTGCTAGCATAATTTTAGGGCCTTTTAGTTTGATTTCTTGTAATTTATCGTCTTACAACTATTGAATTAATGGATCCATCCAATTGATTCGACTTCCGTGATGTTTAGAATGGTCGCTTGGTCCCTTATTCTTGGGAATTCTAGGAACTCAATAGGGATACTTCTTTTTCTAGGGTTGCTAATTGATGACCCCAGGTTGCTAAACGTCTGCATGAGAATTTTCTCCTCTCGGGATTTGCTTTATTTGGTATTCTTCTAGTTGTCCTAGTAACTGCCTTATGCATTGGAGGTACTTGGCCATCCTTTACGACATAAAATCCTGTAAATGGGTTAGCTATCAATTGGAAATCACAATAAATGTTTATTTTTCTTACCCCGAACTTAATTTTGAGGTGGATTCCAGCTAGCGATGCTTCGCATTTTGCTTCGTTGTTTGATGTGTTGAAGCCAAACAATAGTGCTTGTTCTATGATTTATCCATAAGAGTTCAGATTATGGCACCAACCCCACATCCTTTCTTATTCGAGGCCCTATCCACGAACAACTCCCATCATCTATTTCAGAGTCGGCGTAGGAGACCGTATCTGGCTGTCTGGTGGTGAACTCACCGATGAAGTCTATCAATGACTGTTACTTCATGGAGGTTCTTAGTACATATGGTTTAACTACTCTCCCAGTTAGATCTGATGAATGCAAGACACTACAAATTGGAGATTCAGGTGGCATTATAATTGTGTATGCTTGGAAGTACGATTTAAGCTTTCGCGAGGCGACGACCAAAGATAGGATGATCTTTTCCATCTTTTTGTATCTGCTTTCAGTTTTCGTTAAACATTTGCTAATGAAATAAACTAGCTTTTGTTGCTTACCTTCTTCCCTTACGAGGGTGGCATTGACCGTTGCTTCAGACACCGCTATATATAAGTATAACTATTCATTTGGATTTGGTTTTGACAAAAAAGGTGGTGAAGCCAGGTATTCCTTGACTGCTTGGAACGTTGCTTCAAATCATTATCCCACTTTTGTGTTGAATTCTTTTTTAGTTTTGAGAAGAATAACTTGCATTTGACATTGGATCTGGCTAAGAACCTTCCATTTGTGACTAACTTCCTAGTAAGGCTTTCTAGATCTTTTAGGGTTCATCTCTACTATCTCCATTATTTGGTTTGGGCCAATCTCAATTCCCCTTTGCGTGACCATATGTCCTACAAATTTTTCAACATTGACTCCAAAATCACATTTCTCTGGATTTAGCTTCATATTGTGCTTTGACTCCGAGAAAGATTCTTCCAGGTGAGCGATGTGGTCTTTGCGGTCTATTGACTTTACTAACATATCGCCAACGTAAACTTCCATGATTCGCCCTATCTGCCTTTGGAATATTCGATTTACCAATCGTTGGTAATTTTCCCCTATAATCTTTAATTCATATAGCACTACCTTGTAATAATAGATTCCCTGGTCCGTTATGAAGGACGTTATCTCTTGGTCTGGTGGGTACATCCTTTACTTAGTTGTATCTGGAGAATGCGTTCATAAAGCTAAAAAGCTCATGTCCCGCTGTTGCATCGATCATTTGGTCGATCCGTGGGAGCGAGTAATCATCATTGGGGCATGCCTTGCTAAGGTCTGTGAAATCTATACAGACCCTCCACTTTCCATTTTTATTCTTTACTAGCATGACATTTGACAGCCATTCCGGGTACATCACTTTTTTTATGAACCCAGCCTTTATTAAATGGTCAACTTATTCCTTGATCGCGTGCTTCCATTCTGGTGCGAATGTCCTTCTCTTTTGCTTTACGGGTCTGTCTTAATGATTTACATTTAAGTTGTGGTATATTACTTCTTCAATAATTTTGGGTATGTCCATCGCAGTCTCCACAAATACATCTTCGCTCCCTTTTAAAATGATAATTGGCTGACGCTTCTCATATTCAGATAATGTCACGCCTAATTTGGTTTTTTTGCACTTTCGCTACGCTACACTTCTTCTAGTTCTTCCGCGGCTTTGTATCGAGGCCCTTCTTCATCGGAAGAGTCACTTGGCAGCTTTAGTTGCTATTGATCTTGGTTTATTGGCCATTTCCATGTCGCTACGACTGCTTTCCTTGCTATGTCCAGTGTCGTGACGGTGCAACATCGAGACGTGGCTTGGTCATCTCCGGTTACTTCAATGTCTAATATATAGTACGTCGACGGTACTGCCTTCATTTTGTAGATCCATGTTATCCCCAAAATTGCATTGTACGGGGATGACGTACTTATTAACTTGAACTCTGTTAGATAATTAAACGGAGCAGCTAACAGAAGGAGAGAAAATGTACATTCTAAATATGTTACTTCTCTGTGGGTCTAGCCCTCTCCTGAAGGCCAGTCTGGCTACGCGATCATCACAATCCTCTAATTTTCCCATTTCCTTATTGAACTGTTGAATGTGTCACGTACCGATTCACCTTTCTTAATTGAGATTGTCAAAAGGTACTCCGAGTCCTTCGTAATAGACTGATACATTGCATACTGTTTCAAAAAGACAGAAGACATGATAGAAAAATTAGTTATAGAACATGAAGGGAGAGAATGATACCATTTTAACATGTTGCCATCAAGGTCGTTGGAAACATTCTGCACATGAGTGCATATAATCTCAGGAGTTAGCGGGTGCTCTACTGGGTCCGTTTTCCCATTATAGTATTTGAACTGTGGCATTATAAACTTTTTCGGGATGGGGGTGGATAGAATCTCGGGAGTTAGCGGGGTCTTGATCAAAGATTCCAAGTCCGCTACTATTGTGGTCCCCATTCTCCTAACTTCAGTCATTTTTATTTCAATCAGCTTTTTTATATCATGCTATGTTATCCATTCTCTAGCCCTGTAAGCCCCGTCATTCGCGTCTTTAGATTACACGTCACCTTCTTCATTTGGGGGTGAATCCCTGTTGGGGTCTTGGCCTGTGCGTTCATCTTCCATGCCGTTTTGGTTCTCTCGCTCACCTGCATGAAACGATTGGTTTAATTCAGTACGATTTTGCATCTTCAAGTTGTAACGCGCGACTTGTTCCTACATCGCGTGCAGGGGTCATATGTAAGGTTTCGGTGATTCGATTCTCCAATGCTATCATCCTAGCCAATATGGTTTCGAGGATCACCAGTACGTCGTGGTTTCTTTGTTTGAGTTGATTATGTGATTCAATCCTATTTTCAGCGTTACGGGCAAGGCTCGACCTCGTTCTCGGCATCCTTGATGTCGTTTATGACTCTTTTTTCCTTGAATGTTTTACTCAGCTCTCAATGAAAACACCAATTTGTAAATGAATTTTTTCCTCTACTGAATTCTAGAAATTGAAATGAAATTTTAAAGCTAGCGAGTAAAAGAGAGAATATGTAGACTTGTATTGATCGAGCTGCTTTTTCTAATACATGGGGGAGTATTATAGATCACCTCCCTCATGATGGTTATATAAGGATAAACTAAATATTCGTTTAGATTAGGTTGGTAAGCTGAATGGTGGGGGGGGGGGGGG
>QANY01007306.1:2134075-2347002 GCA_003255025.1 Datisca glomerata
GGGGGGGGGGGGTGATAATAATCACTTTGATTGAATCTGAATGTTCTCTGATTGCTACATCATTGCCAGTTGGCTTTATTTCATTAGAGCCCTTCCACGTCGTTTATCTTTCTATTGCTTTTGGGACACCCTGGTAATCTCTAGCGCTTTTGACCATCATATCATGTTCAAATACATTATTTGATCAATTAAAATTTAGTATATAACTTAGTCGATCTATAATGGTGATCAAAATGATGAGGAAATAATAATTTGAAGAGTTAGGGGGCTATTTGTATTTTTATTTTTAGAAATTTTTTGATAGTATTGGTGTAATTAACCAAAAAATATTTAATAGAATTTTTATTGCTTCAAAAAGAAAATCGAATAGAATTCCAAATATTTATTGGTCATTTGATTTTTTTTTTTGCATTCTTGTAAAATTGCAACTCTACAAAACCAAAACAAATATATATATATGTAAACAAAAAAATACTTGAATAGAGATGTATGCAATAAAACAACCCAAATATTTTTAATTATATAATATTTCTAGGAGAATGGGGACCACAACAGTAGCAATCCAGCACTGAAATACTGTCTAAGTCGATACAATTTAAAGATTCAATTTGAAAGACGTGAATAGCCTTACTTTTTTGAATAATATTCACAAAAATGATCGAAAGCTCCAAATTGAATTCCGTAAAATTCTCCGAGAAGTAGACTTCCATATATTTGTAATAATAGATGATTCGTCATGTAGTTAGCTTCCAATGTATAAAGAATAATTTCCGAAATTCACTGTTTTGCATAATTTTTTGTTTTCTGAACAACTTTCATGAAAATTACCATAACTTTTGATCGGGGGCTCCGAATTGAATTCTGTAAAATTCTTCAACAAGTAGACATCCATATATTTATAAACCCTTTCTCTCCGGATCTCTTGCGTCTCGCGTCTCCTTTTTCAGTCCTGCGCTTGTTCCTTCCCGCCGACCGATTTTCCAACATCAAGGTTTCCTCTCTCTCTCTCTCTCTCTCTCTCTCGTCCTGTTCCACGATTCGCAGAATCACAGATCCATAGTTATTGTTTGTGTTTTTTCTGGTTGATTTGTGTTTTCCTCTTTGTTCTGTTTTGTGGTTTTGTTCTGGTTAATTTGAGTTTTTTGTTTGCTTTAATGTTTGAGTTATTTGTTCAGGGGTTAGACAGATGATTTTATGTTCAACAACATTTGCTTGTGTGCTCAGTAGCATTTGAATGGATAGCCTCTGCATGGTATACTGGGCATTGGCAATAACTGTGATTCTATGAAGACAAGAGGCTAGTGTTTTTCTTTACCCATCTCCAGAAGACAGGAGGCTAGTGTTTTGTTCTCTCTTCTCTGTTTGTTCTTGTTTTGTTCTCTCTTATCTGTTCTGTTCTTATTAGAGTTAATTAGTGTTTTTGTTCTATTCTGAATCTGACTGCACATGGTTAAATTGTGGTTTTGTTCTGAATTAGTGTTTTGTTCTCTGTTCTTAACAAATTTTGATGTCCTTACCTGGTTGCATTTATTTTAAACGTGATGAGGAGATTGATGGTGATAACATCAATGGTGGAAGAATCAATGATGACATTCATTTTGATGATTAAATATTATTAAGTTTATTTGTCTTGAGCTTGTTTGAATAAATTTCTTCTTTGAAAACTTAAAAGTATGAGAATTCTGCTTAATATTATGTTATTTTAGATGACTTGATATTTTTTTATTTAATAAATAGATGACTTGATGTTATATTTTCATTTCTTTAATGTATTGAATTATTATTAGCATAAATATATTTTTTACTAATAAATTATTAAAAATTGATTGGATCTTACGATATTCGATCCGATTCTACAATCCACGATCCTACATCCTTCCACCGATCCTAAATAGAGTCATGAGATACTGACAACCTTATTTCTAGTTAGCAAGAGCACCTGGTCTTAGCTAGTTACTAAATTATATGGGACAATTCAATAAAGATCATTGTTTGTAGTAACCTCAAATTCCCAGTTCGAAAAAATGAGCACTATAATTGCTAGGATTTTTTTATGAAATTAAAAGAGCCTCAAAATTTCGACATTAAAAAATAGTTATGAGCTAGTTGGGAATATGAAAATAAAAGGAATTGGTCTGGTAATTTTAGTTCATAAACCAAGTGAATTATACGCGATTTATACATGTATAATTCAAGTCAAAGTTGAGAAAACTAGATCCCAATGAAATATGTACGTAGATGTGCACAGTTTTGTATTTATGAGTTTTTTCTTGGACGAATTGTTTTATACACCATGCAATATGCGTGATTTATATGCATATAATTTAAGTAAAAATTGAGAACTAGCTACATCTCGATACTCATGTGAAAAAAAAACAAAATAATAAATAATTAAAGAAATACAACTGAAAAACGGAAATCAAAGAGGAAAACCGCCTAACAGCGCTTAGCCCCTCTTGCCTCGGTTCTCTCTAACTGTCGCAATAACTCATGAAAAAATAGGTATTGAGTCTAGTTTATTTTTCACTTTTGTTAAATGTCCTTGTTTTCTATTTTGCAGATATCGCTGAAATTTCAAAGCAGTCTCTCTCTCGCGATCTCCTTCTTTCTCTCTTGCGATCTCATTCATTTCTCTCTCGCGGTCCTGACTGGTTTCTTATTTCTCACTGGGTTCTTCGTCTGACTTGTTATTCGTCAATTATCACCTGATGTTCTCGTCATTGTGCTCTCGTCATCGACGTTTTTAGGTGCTCTAGTTTGGGTTTCGAGATCTGGTTTTCGGGCAATAATTTATGGTTTCTTGTCCTTGTATTCTGGTTTTCTCGACCTCGTATGATTTTTGGCTTGATTTTCTTGTTTGATTTTGGAGAGATTGAAGCTTCAAAGTGGAGAATTAGAGAATCCAACGAGAGAGAGGTGAAGAAGAAGGAGGAGGAGATGAGTTTGGATGTGGTAAGGGGTATGATATTGATATGATGCATGATTATCACAGATGATATATAAAAATATATTAAAACTATATTACAGTATATTGATGGTATATAAAAATATATTATGATATATATACACTATAGTATAATTTAATATATTATAGTACACATGTACATAAATTGTTTCCAGTTTTATCAAAAAAAATTTACAGTTACAAAAAAATGGACTATTTCCTTAAATACGACATAACTCATATTATGTTAACTAGTCTCCTACTCATACTACGTTAACTAGTCTCCTATCTTCATGTGCCACAATGCATAGATTTATGACTTATGTTCTCTGCTGTGAGAATTTCTCTCTCCTTTTATCTTTTGTTCCTCTCTTCACTGAAGAATTTTATTATTCTTGAAAAAAAGTCTTAATTTTCTCGTGAAATATCGAGCTACATAAGTAAGGTCAATCCGGCCGTTATATGATTCTTAATACGCGCGATCCTTGTTTATGCTAACCAAACAAGCCAGATCGGATGGTGAAGGAGTTGCATCTCCCCTGGAGTCTTTTTTTCCACTCTATTATTCATTGCATTGCATTATAATATTTGTAAGGTTTAGGTTATGGGTATTTAGCTATATGTCTTCTAATTTATATATATATCTAGATCGATGACTACATATAAATCTTATTTAAGAGAAATTCATTTTCTTAAAAATAAATTAATCAAGTAGTTGACATGATTAACAAACTTAAGTGATAGCGTTTCACTTTCCTCAAAGAATTAAGATCCAAGAAAAAACAACCAAGTATCACGTAACGGTCATTCAAAAGTTTATTTATATATAGATATAATAAACATAGTAGTAATATTTACGTTATCTTTGTTCGTAGACTCGCACATGATTTTAATATCATATGTAATCTTATTTTTGAAGTGTAAAATTCAGTTACTCACTTCAACACTTCGTCTATTTTTTTTCTAGATGACTGTATCAATAGAAAAAGCTTGAGATAGAAAATGCGAGAAAACATATATCGACTTGCTTGAGACTTTTGCCCATTTCTTTTACTTGTTATATATGTTATCTCTAACCCTAAGAAGGTACGAGGGCAGAATTTTATGTTTCTTATAATGATTCCTCATCTCATGAGCTGAGAATTAATAGTGGAATTCCATTAATTTGAGTGATGAGCTGTGATTGTTTATTTCTTGAAATAGTTGGTAATTATTTTCACGTACAAGACATTTCCAAACTTAATTAATTAAGTAATCAGGTGATTAATGGACTTTAACACTTCATTGCTTAACATTTTACTTGCTTGTTGCTTAATTGTCAAAGAAAATTGGAAAAGACTATTCAAATAAAAATACACAACTTTAACAAAAAAAAAAATCAATTTCTCAAATTCGAGAATTCAACGCGTTTTTTTAATGAAAATATAATTTTACCCTTATTTAAAACATCTTTCAAGATAGGGTAGCTCATTTCAGTACAAATATCATTTCGATATAGATAGCTTCAGAGATTATCAAACAATTACCGTGAAATTTAACAGCAATTAAAATAAGAAACATTATATTAGAAATATTTGAAGGATTGTCATGGCGGGAAAAGAAGATTTTTGTAGTAGCAAGAGAGTGAGGAATTGGTGTAAAAACGTACTAAAGGTAAATGGTAAGCCATAACATGAAAATGAGTGAAGGATGATAATAGTCATTAAGAAATCGATTACTTAAATTAGTGGGAATAATCAAGCTCGTTGTTGTCCTTTGTATATTAAAATATTTTGAAATATATAATCATGAAACTGTCGGTAACATACTACTATAAGGTAAAGAACTATGATGGAAACAATGGCCCCATATCAATCCTTAATCATCAATTGTTATATATAACAATGGCTGAATCTCTTTAAACTTTGACAAATTTAACTGAGATTGACTAATTGATTTTGGCTACTCTCTTTGAATCATGTATTCCTTTGTGTAAACATGTGCTTTAATTAACTAAGCTTTTCACTTTATCCTTTTTGAAAGATACTTTTTTTCTTATATGTAAAACCACGACAATTAAAGAGAAACTGTGGAGGAGAATCCTTGAGAACTAAAAACAATGAAATTTCTGGGTCTAGCATTCTTACATTAAAATTAACACTTGTTAGAGTGCTGTTTAACAGAATAATTTTGTTATACCAAACATTAAATTCAAAAAAAAAAATTAAAGGGACAATCTAGTATTTTTCTTGTAAAAAAATTGAATTTCATTAAAAAAATTCCTAAAATCATTTTTTTACATGGATATGTTTATGAAAATTTCTCAAGATTAAATATACCCATCACAAACTTAAATTTAAACAATATTGAGGAACTCTAACAAAATAGGCGTTAATGTGTCACATATCACATCGTTAATGGGTGGTGGAGCACTTGGTATGACATTGGAAGATCGTCCTGGCTCTCATATCAGTCTTATATTGATCGTGATCAACCGAAAAGATTAACATGTCGTTCATGATAATTGGGGTTTGTCAACAAATGTTCTGCACATTTTCCTTGGTTATTAATTAAAATGCTTTGAAAGTGACTAGTTTCTAGTCAAAATCTTGTACATTAATCCGGTATTAGCTAGCATCATCAAACCTAATTATTTATCAAGTGAATAGCACACTAATTATATCCCTTGTTTCTAGCTCTATCCTTCCCGTCATGGAACATTTACATATATATGGATCTCTTTGACCTTGTCTGATCCAATAGATTTAGACTCAACATTTAACCACATCAATAGGGGTAAATTTGATATAATGAAGACTAGATCTGTTGATTGTTTTTATTATGGATAAAGTACTCTCTTATATTCCCTCTACTTTAGTACTTATATATGTTATAAAATCTAATAATTAGAAAAATGTTACGTACCAATTTAGTATTAGTCACTGGTATGACTTGTTATTGTATTTGATTTCACAACATGTGTAAAATATAAATAAATAAGAAAAAATAAATTTTCAATCACGACATGAATGTGTAGTCTTACGTCACGTACATTGGCACGTCATAACAATGCTGAGCACCATATAGTGCAACCTACCCCTACTAAAATTACCTGTAAATTATCAATATATTTAACTTTTATTTCATCGATCCAAAAATTTTGTCATTCTTAATTCAAGGATGAAAACTCACTTTTAAAATATTCTACTAGTCGAAAAGCACATATTTTACATGTGTTTAAATTTGATTAAAATATACAACTATATTTTAAATTAATATTAGCATTGCAATACATCAGTTTTGGAAATTATCGTAAACTAAAATAAAAATAAAACACTAAGGTTATAATGCTATTTATTAATATATTTACAACGAAATCATTGCAGATAAAATGAAATTAATTTGAATAAGCCATGCATCACATGTATGCAGTAGATGATAAATTAGAATTTATGAAATTAAAGAATGTTCATCCTAACAAATGTATGTCATACATAAGAAGAAATGAAAATAAACCGAAAAATAAGAAAATTATTTGAGAAGAGATAATGAATTCTTACAAACAATTTTACTAGGATAATGAACATTTCGGACATTATAACATTTGATATAAAACTCAAAATGAATAAATAACAAATACAATAGTGATTCATCTTATACTAAGCCAAAAATGCATGCAAATAGATAATAATTCATCATTATTGACTACAATGATATTCATCTGCAATGCCCTTTCCATTAATTTAATTCGTAATACATAATACTAAAAAACAAATTATTGGAGAATAAATGGAATCAAATGAACAAAAATAAAAGATTATTTTATACTATTTAAGCCTTTTAACACACACACATATATATTGTTATATTTATTTTGTTGCAAATTGAAATATATTGGTTAGTAGCTTAGTGGTAAAAATTTTGTGTAAAAACTTGAGGTCATCGGTTCAAACTCAAACCTTAGTCAAGTGTGTTAAGTAAATAATATACGTGGATGTTGGCGTAATTTACCCGTAAATTTTAGTATTTTGACGAAATTTTTATTTTTATATTGTCCCCCACTTAAATTCAGTTTCTCAACCTAGAAAAGGGAAAATAAATGATATTTTGAAGAGAAGAAAATACTTGACCTCTGTGCTTTCAAAGGGTAATGATGCAAAAGGGAAGACAGGATTGACATTGGTAAAAGAAGGTTCGAAGAATGCATTGATTTTGTATATTTGCTTTTCCACGTGATTGACTCCTCAAAGTTTAATGTGTTTTTTGTATAACAGAAAAACAAGTAAAAGAAAAAAAAATCATGAAAGCTGTGATCACCATCCTTCTTCTATTTCAATCAATATTCATAAATATAGTTTTGTCATCAGCCTCAAGCAACAATTGAGTGAAGGGGAGGCTGACCTTGTTCTTTATCTATCCTAGTTATATATATTACATGGTACTAATATTATTGTGACAACTCTTGAAATCAAACTCATACATATCAACAATCTTCCTGATCCTCATTGAAAACAATTAAATGTTCACGTGTAAAATTCATTAATCAAAAGAATGTTCGGACATAAAAGATCGATGATCGATATTTACATTAAACCAATTACTTAAACTTTTGTTTTGTTAATTTAACAGAATTAACATATTTTGTGAGAGAGATGGTGGTGTAGCTTTTAATTACCAGTTGAATTTGGATGCAAGAAATGATTAGAGATATCTTTTCAAAGAGAGAATACCTTTTTCCCTAAAATGTGCATAATAATATCATTAATTCAACTATAATCATATATGATTATCACTTTCTTTTTCCTATATAGTTTGATTCTCCGTATCTTTTACAAAAGATATGGCTGCCGTCGTACAAATTAGCAAAATGGCCTACAGCCAAACTTAATATATCTCACTCTATGCGTATGGTCTTTTTGTTTATTGAGAGAGCCAGTGTATGGAGAAAGTCTCAAAATCTTCTTATAAACGTTTTCATCAAATTAGAAATTTCTAACTCTGCCCGCTTGAATGTGAAATACTTGGATCCTGCTACGATACGGAAACTATAATGTATAGAGAAATAAATTTACCTTTGGATTGTTCCAGTTTGTGAAGTTCACCTAATATGATCTAAGGATAAATTTAATTTGCCAAAGATATTAGCCGCACTTAAAAGTTGAGTACTCTAACGTTGAATTAGCAACCCGAAAAAAAGAAAAGAAAAATAATTAGTATGTGTAGATACAATCGGAATAAAAAGAAAATAGAATTGCATGACGTAATCAAAATATTAAATTTGACCCCTTACATGGTACAACCATGTACCCTAAAATTTTCTGAAATACTTAGCATCTTGATGCAGACATTTATAATAGAAGTGATGCATCGACCCTATCTGGTTGAAACCCACATGTCCATACCATGTAATTGTAAATATGAGTTACTTTAACTACCTTTTATTTCTCGTAAAATATGCAACTTTATGAAAAAAATAGAAGACTAGAAATATGCGTCGCATTATTAAAGAAAAAGATGTTGTATATGAATCACTCACATATATATTCTTTTAAATTATATGTATCCATAGGACTAATTTGGAAAATTAGTAGGGAATTGAATTCTATGGGATCTAATTTCTCGTTGTTCCTCAGCAGCTCAGTAGTAGAGTGGTCGGATGTTAACCGACTGGTCGTAGGTTCGAATCCTAGTTGGAGAGATTTGATTCATTCTGAAAGGGCTCGCTTTGACCATTAAGAGTAGGTAACCCACATTATTACACCCATATTCTTGCCCACACTTTAATTCAATGGATATTCTTACACACACTTTATCATAATAATAATGAAATATTTGTGGTTTGCATGTATCGTAAAATGTGAAGAGTTTCAAGGAGAGAAGCAATCAGTTCATGAAGATAGAAGCAAGCAAAGAAAAGTTGGTAACTCGTGAAGAGCAGTAGCAGCATAAGGCGTGAAGGGTGGAAGAGAAAAGCAAGAAAGAAAGATGGAAAAGGACATGCAAGACTGACGCAAGAAATGAAAGAAGAAAACCTCAAAATATTATCATTAACCATTAGTCAATAACCATGCAACCATGTACCTTAAATAACCAGACAATAAGCTGCACGGAAACTGAGAATTACAAGCCAGCAGATAATTAAAACTAAAATGAAACTAATTACAGTTAACACCCCCAGCAAACTGATGCCAGGACTAAAGGGCATCAGTTTGTTTCTCAAGAAAACAAAATGAGGAGTACAAAGAGGCTTAGTAAAAAGATCTGCAAGCTGATATTGACAAGAAATATGTTGAACTTGAAGATCTACATTTGTTTCTTTCTCCCGAATGAAGTGAAAATCTACCTCCACATGTTTCGTCCGAGCATGAAAGACCAGGTTAGAGGCAAGAGCTAAGGCAGACAAATTGTCATAATACAAGATGGGAGCTTTAAGGCAAATAAAAATGTAGATCACGTAATAGTTGACGTATCCAAGATAATTCAACTGCAGTGTTGGCAAGAGCTTTATATTCAACCTTCGTTGAAGACGGAGCGACTGTGGGTTACTTTTTGGCATTCCAAGATATAAGATTACTTCCAAGAAACACAATGAGACCAGCAGTAGATCTCATATCAGTGGGATCATCTGCCCAGTCTACATCACTAAAGGCCTACAAGGTCAAAAAATCGGGTTTAAATATAATGTCATTTGTTAAGGTACCAGCAATATACCGAAGGATTCTGTTAACAACAGCATAGTGAGTAGTAGTGGGAGCATGCATAAGTTGACAAACTCGGTTAATAATAAGACTAATATCAGGTCTGGTGAAGGTTAAGTACTGTGAGATCCTACAATACTTCGATACTCACTAATATCAGATAGAGGTGTTCCAACATGACTATATAAATGAGTTTTGGTTGAACACAGAGAAGAACAGGGTTTGGCCTCTAACATGCCAGTTTTTGAAAGAATATCATATGCATATTTATGTTGGTTTACGAAAATTCCAGATTTAGATCTTTCAATTTCAAGACCTAAGAAATATTTCAAAGGCTTTAAATCTATCATGTCAAACTTTTGTTGAAGAGATGAGATGAAATCAGTCATATATGTAGTGTTGGTGCCAGTAATAATAATGTCATCAGCATAGAGAAGAAGATAAGTAATACACTATCTATCATATCTAACAAAAAGAGATGTATCAGCGATAGAAGAACAAAAACCAAGAGTGAAAAGATGAGAAGTAAAAGTATCAAACCAAGCTCTAGGAGCTTGTTTCAGACCATATAATGAATCAAACCAAGCTCTAGGAGCTTGTTTCAGACCATATAATGACTTATGCAATTTACAAACATAATTTGGATAGTTAGGATGCACAAAACCAGGGGATTGAATCATGTAAACTTCTTCATTAAGATGACCATGTAAGAATGCATTCTTTACATTTAATTGACATAGAGGCCAATCATAATGAGCAGCAAGAGAAAGAATTATTCTAACCGTAGGTTTATTGATAATAGGACTAAATGTCTCATAACAATCCAAACCGGGCTCTTAATGAAAACCTTTTGTAACAAGATGAGCTTTATGTCTAACTATACTACCATCGAGATTACATTTTATTCTATACACCCATTTGTAACCAACTAAGTTCTTAGTAGGAGGAAGATGGACAAGAGACCACGTACCTTGGTCAAGGAGAGCAAAATATTCATCTTCATAGCATTGATCCATTTGGATGATTTAGAAGCCAAAGTAAATGAAGTAGGTTCAATTTTGGATGAAAGAGAAGACGCTAACAATGTCCGTTTCTTAGTTATTCCAGATTAAGATCTTGTAGTCATCCTATGATTGACCGGGTTTGAAACAATAGAAGAGATAAAAGTAGATGATGGGGAAGGGGAAGATTGATCAATATTGATATCAATGCACAAGTTCTTAGAAATGTCAGGAAACGAATCAGAAGAAATATGTTTAGGAGAATCCGAATTAACGTGATCAATAGAAGAAGGAATATTACAAGAGGAGTCAATATGCATAATGGGGACAAATTCAATAGGATTATCAATATTAGAAGAAGGAATATTACAAGATTATGTTTATTACCAAACAGAAAAGGATATATACAAGGAGAAGAATCATTCTGAACAGTGACAGTAGAGTTATGTTTATGTTTAAGATTATTGTGCTTAGTTATAGTAGCATAAGGAAACACATTTTCATCAAAAAGAACATGTCTACAAGTGTATGTTTTATCACCAGTAGGATCATAACAGAGATAATATTTAAAATCAAGAGGATAACCAAGAAAGATACATTGAGAGGTCTTGTATTGCAATTTATTAGAGTTATAGGGTTTTAATTATGGATAACAAGCATATCCAAAAACTCTAAGAGAACTATAATCAGGTTTATTCCCAAATAATAATTCAGAAGGACACTTATTTTTAAGATTAACAGATGGCATATGATTTATAAGAAAAACAATAGTACTAAAAGCTTCAAAACAGAATTGAAGAGGAAGATAACCCGTGTGAAGAAGAGCGAATGCAGTCTAAACAACGTGTCTGTTTTTCTTCTCTGCTATGCCATTTTGCTCAGGTGTGTAGGGACAAGATTTTTTTATGAGATATGCCCTCAAAATGCAAAAAAGTTTTGAAAGACAAGCTATTATACTCCCCACCTCCATTAGTCCTCATAATCTTTATGTTATGAGAGACATGCTTTTCAATAAAGGTATTGAATAACTTAAATATAGATAAAACTTCAGATTTGTTAGTCATAGAGAAAATCCATGTATATCTAGTTAAATCGTCAATAAAAGAGACGTAGTATCTATAACCCTTAGAAGAATTAATAGGGGATGGACCCTAAACATCACTATGAATAAGTTGCAAAGAAGTAGACGATTTAGATTGAGATGAAGAAAAAGGAAATTTTGACATTTTACTATAAAGACAACTTTGTACAAATACATGTAGGAGAAGCTTAAAATGGAGTAATAGTACAAGAAAGATTAGCATTGTGTAATATGTCTCTAACAACAGTATTATAGGCATGTCCAAGTCTCTCATGCCAAAGCTTATCTGAGACTTTATTACCAAGAAAGCAAAAGAACCATTAGAAGAAGCATTGTTGATGTTAACAGGAATTGAAGTTGTTATTAAAAAACCATTGTTACTGAGTACTTTGTATAGAACTTAACCTGAGGCCTTGTCCTGTATATGGAAGTAAGAAGCATTGAAGAAGAAAATACAATTATTATCCTTGAAACATTTATAGACATAGAATAAATTTGAAGACAGATTAGGTTACAAAATAATTTTCGCATCTTAAAAGAGTGAGAGGGAGTATGAAGAACACATGTGCCAATATGAGAGATAGGCAAGCCTTGTCCATTCCCTATGGCTACAGTATCATTACCATTGAATCCAGTAGGGGAGATTATGTTACTTAGCTTCGGAGTGAGGAGTTGCATTCAGTGTTTGTCAACCAAACCTACGAATTTGAAGAGGAAGGTGGAAAAGACATGGCAGTCATGGCAGCAAGAGTTGCAGGTGGATTTTTCCCTTGATAAGCAAAATTCATCCTGTAGTAGCAATTAACAGCCGAATGCCCAGGTTTTTGGTAGATTTGACAAAATATTTTCAGACCTCTATTTGAGTTGAATCTGCCATTGTTGAACATTCAAGCTCCTCTAAAGGACCAAAAGTTTCTGTCTCCTTTATTATTGTTGCCACGGAAAAAATTTTGATTTTGGGCAGCCACCATTGTTGTTTGTTCAATCAAGTTTTATTGTTGCTTGTGTTGAGATTCCAGAAATTGCTCCTCTGATCTAAGAAGAACATATGTTCTTCTAATATGATAGATTCAGCCCTTGTTCTGATAGATGTCGTTATCACATTGTAGTCATTTGGGAGACCATTGAGATTGTAAATTAAAATATCCTCATCTTTAACCATGACTGAAACAACAACCAATTTGTCCTTTAATTCCTTGATTCTCTGAATGTATGAGTCAAGATTTTCATTGGCTTTCTTACTCACGGACTGGAGGTCAGACTTTAGATGCAAGATGTTGGATCTTAAAATGGATGAGAATCATCTTCCAATGGAGTTCCAGACCTGTCTTGATGTTTGACACCCTACAACGTAAGATAATGCCAGAGATCAAATTTTGGATTTGGTACCGAAGTAATTTCCCCTTTATCATTGAGAAGAAAATGGTTTGGACAGGGATTGAAGCCATCAATGAACCCAAAAAGAGAGTGTGCTTTAAGAATAGAAGAGATTTGGTATTTTCAGAAAATAAAATTTGAAGAATCAAGACGTATAGTGATAAGATTACAAATATTAGAGAGAATAAAAATGGGAGAATGAAGTTGAGAGTTATTTGTGCTAGACAGAGACACAGTTTCACGAGTTACTTTGCCTGAAGAAGTTGAGTTGGGAGAAGGAGATGCCATGGACGTTTAGCAGCAAAAGGCGTGAAGGGCAGAAGAGAAAAGTAAGAAAGAAAGATGGAAAAATACATGCAAGACTAGCACAAGAAAAGAAGAAGAAAGCAACTCAAAATATTATCATTAACCATGCAACTGTGTAGCTTAAATAGCCACACAATAAGCTGCATGGAAATCGAGAATTACAAGCCAGCAGATAATTAAAACTAAAATGAAACTAATTACAGTTAACAAATGAACGTTTAAATTTTATGTGAGATTCATATATGTGGGAAAAATATTTATTCTATATATAATCAGTGAAAGTTTATGTGATAAGTCATTCAGGTACGTATTCCTTCAACAAAATATTAAGGGTGCTGAAATACCCCCCAAAAAAATTCATAGTCCATATGTATATATTCTAACAGCACACCCTACTTTTTATATTCTTATAGGGTTTAACTTGTAAAAGAGTTAAACCCGTTTGATTAAACAACGACCTCTGATCAATTTGAGCATTTTTTAGAATAAAAAAATATCATTACAATTCAGTTGATCATAAAAGAATTTTACAAATAAGTTATGAATTAAGTTGGCTTCCTCAAGGTTACTTATTCTGTACATGATTTACCATTGTTAATTAAATAAGTGAAGTTAATATTAAGTTTGAAATATTAAATTAATTAATTAGTTAAAAGAAAGCAACAATCCAAATTGAGGACAATGTTGACGACAAGGCCTTGGGAAAAGCTACCAACACAATCAAACACTCTCACTGGCCCTTTCATGAGTAAACTCCACGTTAAAAATATCTCCCTTTTTTTTCTGTTTGTCTCTCTGTACAAGGCTAGAATTGTACAAGTCTTGGCATTGTACAAGTGTAATATAGATAGGTCAAATAAGAAACATGTCTGTTGAGAGAGAGAGAGAGAGAGAGAGAGAGAGAGAGAGAGAGAGAGAGAGAGAGAGAGAGATTAACTAATAAATTATGGTACTTTTTTCCGTAATAGGAGCTAAATATAAAGAAGAAGAAGCTTAGCTAGAAACCAAACAATATAACTGCGAAGGAAATTTTGTGTGTGTTGGTTTGTGAGAGAGATTATAGAGAAGAGATCAATGGGTCATCACTGTTGCAGCAAACAGAAGGTTAAGAGAGGATTATGGTCTCCTGAAGAAGATGAGAAGCTTGTTAACTTCATCACCAACCATGGCCATGGTTCTTGGAGCTCTGTCCCTAAACTCGCAGGTATATTAATTCAAATATTATAACTGCTAAATCTCTGTCCCTAAACTGCCCACATTTTGACCTACTTTTCGTCGAATGGAGGAAGATAGATAAATCAACACAAATAGCTAGCTATGCATTGGTTTCTTGTCATAATTAACATGTTGGCTTCGGTCGATGAAAGATAATCGTCGTATCAAAGCAAATGGGAATTGATTTTCTTCGTCGTTGTTGATTTGAAGCAAATGGTTTTACGAACTGTTATGATGTGACAGTGACATAATATTTTGTCACCACATATTTTATAACTCATATATACCTCTCATAGTAGTTTTCAAATTTTACGATTTTTTTCATAAAAAATAAAAAAGCTTAATTACTTCGTTTTCTAATGTTAATTGAAGGGTTGCAAAGATGTGGGAAAAGTTGCAGATTGAGATGGATAAATTATTTGAGACCAGATTTGAAGAGAGGATCCTTTACAGCACAAGAAGAGAGAACGATTATTGATGTTCATAGAATCTTAGGAAACAGATGGGCTCAAATAGCGAAGCATTTACCAGGTAGAACAGATAACGAGATTAAGAATTTTTGGAATTCATGCATCAAGAAAAAACTCATTGCACAAGGCTTAGATCCCAGTACCCATAATCTTCTTCCTTCTAACAAAAATAACAACCCTAGTAATAGTATTGCTACTAGTTTGTCCAATTTCGTCTCTCACATCACCTCAAAACCAAAATTACCAAAACCAAAACTAAATTCAGTTTTCTCTTTAAATTCTCAAATGACAGAAACTTGTATTGATTTTGAAACTAAATTATCACCTTTTATACCATCTGATCATCGTCTTTCAGTTTCTCCTTCCGATAATAACAACAACAATAATAACAATACAACGAATTATGATTTCTCGGTACAACAAGATCACCAATGCTCAACCTTATCAACTTGTTATAGTGCATATGAAAACAACCTTAACATGGGTTGGGAAAATATCCAAAATATTGAAAATAATTCAAGTGGGTTTGGGAATATTGTGGAAGCTGATGAGAATTGCATGTGGAGTAGTGGCAATTTTATTGAACCAACAGTACAACAGGAAGATCATGAAGTAACACTGCAGCCACACGAGATGGAAATTAAGGCTTGGGAACTAGTGGGGAATGAAAAGACGAATGAAGTGATTGGCTGCGGCGGTGACACCCAATGTGGTGGCTGTGGTGGTAGTGGTGACACCGGCGGTGGCGATAACATGGATGCTACATTTTATGAAAACTCTATTAGTTTTGATTTTGATTTTATGGAGTCAGCTACATCCATGTCTTCCCTACTGTATAATAATGTTAGCCCCACGAATCAATTAGCATGGGATTTTTACTGATTTTTTGTTTTGTTTTACTTTACATGTACATTATTAACCAATGTATTGATCTTTTTGCTTTACTTTGGTAAGTCCAAATAAGATATACTTAAGGGAATTAATGATCATTTTCTTTATACTCTTTTTTTCCCTAATGTGGGGAAAACTACATATTTAGTCAAGATGTACTTTATAATAACTCGTTGCTTTCAACTTAGTCTATTGTTTTTAATATTTTGTTTTTCAATTTTCTCTTATAATTTAAGTCGTTTCAATGAAGCCCTTCCGTCCATTTTTATGCATTAAAAATGAGTACTAACTGTAGAGATTGAAACAGTTTATTTTTATCTTTTTTTTGCATAGTACATTCATTAATTCTTCAGAGAAGAGAACTTTTTTAGCAATACGATATGATATATATATACACACACGTGCGCCTAGTGGTGTAATGGGTTTCCAGGAAACAAGTTAAAATTTTGAAGTTGATAGTTTGCAAGTTCTTTGCTTGGATTATTCATAATTTTTGTTTGTTACTTATGAGGGGGGTTTTGGATCATAACTACTGTTTGTCCACAAGTTTTTCTTTTAGAATATATTAATATTTCAAGAGTATCTTTTTGGGTATTTGGTCTGAAGATTTTCATTAATGCTAGACTCAAGTTAGCTATTTCTAAAGGGATTGAACAACTGCTAAACACACATAAGTGGATAGTAATCCCAAAACAAAAAAAGTTGGCTAGGAAAAACAGCCCAAGTGAATAATTAAGATATCTACCTTATTATATCATAGAACCGATAAGCACATGAGTGTGCTAATTAAGATATCTACAGATGGAATGTGGACAGTGACGGATACATGATCCTAATTTAGGTGTCGTTAGACGTAAGAACATAATGGTCAATATTATTATTTTTTTAATTTTAATATTTAAAAATTAATTTATTAGTAATGCTTGAGGATTCTTAGAATTAGTAAACAAATTTTATTAATGGAATAAGCAATCATAAGGAGATAAGGAATTAGGTTTCGTTTACATTTATCACTATTTATCAGCGACCTTTAAAGAATGGATCTTGGTTCAACCAACATGACCATCCCATGAGGTGGATACATAATATATTTAACATATTTTCATAGAAATAAATAGAATATATAAAACAAACATTAATGGAATCAACATTTATAACTTGTCGCAATGTGCACGTGACGCGGAGAGGCGATTAAAAAATTATTTTTTGCATGAAAAAGAAATTTAAAGTCGGCACCAATTATTTTAGGGTGTGATTGGTCACCCAATTTTAAGATGAAAATTTTGGTCTATGAAAACTCAAAGTTGGTTCGAGAGTCGTTTGTGTATGAGAATGTATTGGCACTCCACAACACCCATTATAAAATGGTTATCAAATTTAATTAAATGCTATCCAATTTTTTATTCTAAGGCAAATGTTAAAGAAATTCACTTTTGAATGTCCCATTTGGTGCATTTTGTATCATAAAAGTGAACAAAATAAATTTCCTTTAATGGGTGGTTCAAAGACCATTGAAAAATTATTTTTTTATTCTTGTATCTTTTTAAATCAAAGCATTATTAGAGTTATTCTCGGTATCCCAAGAATAACTCCTCACCTCAGTAGTTTGAGAAGTTTGGTATCCTGAAAATCTCAAAATCCGTCGTCGGCTTTTGTTCAGTGAAAAATTAAATAATGGAAGTAACAGAATTTAAATCTAATTGTTAAAATTATAATCCACACATACATGAACATTAACTCTAATAATAAGGGAATAATGCAAGAATCACATTATAAACATGACGATATAAGAATGCTAAATAAATAAACATGTAAAGAAAATAAATGTTAATAATTACAACAAAAGGGAAGTAAAAGAATAGACATAAAGTTATAAGATGTCAAATTATAGAAAAAATAAAATGTTGAGATTATATAAAACATGCATAAAAAGCAATACATGTAAGCATAAAGTAAAAACAACACTATGTAATAAATGAAAGAAAAAGAAAGAAAAAGAAATTAAAAAAGAAAAAATATATATACAAGGGGCAAGAGCTGCATGCAGCTCTTGCTGCAACAGATGAAGACTTTCCTCTGTTGCAATAGAGGAAAAATCTCCATTGTTGCTAACTTTTTATATTTTTTATATTTTATAATATAATATATTATGATATAATAATAATAGTAACAATAATAATAGTAATAATAATAATATTATTAAATAAATAAATGATAAAAAATTGAAAGAAAAATGATGAAAAACAATAGATTTTTTTTTAACATAAATATGTCCATTTTTTTATTTTTGGCTACTTAGTCTACTAATTACCATTTTTTCTTCCTTCCCTCATTAGTCATTGCTAATCAAATGGTAAATGGGATGATCATGGATGATAATTAGTTCAAACAAGTGTCACAAAAATGATAAACATAATTTTTTAAAAAGAAATGACTTGTAGGAAAATTAAAAATTTCAAAACTTAGATATTTGCATAATTTTGTATAGATGTTTTACTCTCTATTTTATGCATTGTTATGCGTGAGAAATTATCCTAGGGGATCTTTGCATCAAATGTACACTTTCAACCCATTAAATGGTTGGTTCACATTGAGTTAATTTTTCCATCCCTAAAAAGTTTTATCCTCATCCTCATTAATTGAGTTGATGACAAAGACATCTCGTTATGCAACTTGTAAAAAAATCATCAATGCATGAAATTAAAGGGTTAAGATTTAAAGTAGGAGAAATGATAAAGAATGAACAATCAACTTATGTATGAAAAAAGATACAAAAGATATCAACTACATGAATATGAAGAAGAGAGATGAACAAGATATATTATGAGCAAATGTACAAGACATTTAAGCTACCTTAAGAAAAAGAATGGAAGAAGATGAAAATAATAGAAGTGTAGAATCTCTTACTCTCTCCAAAATCACCTCTCTTTCTCACTCCAAATCCCTCTCTTTCTCACTCTAAAAAATGGCTTCCTTTTCTCACACTCCAAAGAGACCCTTCCTCAAGTGAATACCTCACTCCTATTTATAGGAAAAATTAGGATTTGCCTTTTTTACTTTTAGTTTTTTTTTCACTTTTTACTTTTTAGTCATTGGACCACTTTTCTTATTTTAGTATTCGACTAGTTTTCAAATTATACATATAGTCTTCGACTATTATATGAGCCAAAATATAAAATATGTATATTTAATGTATTAGACCGGATAAAATACGGTATCTACAGCTGCCCTCCTTTGAGTACGCTTCTGATCTCAGAAGGTGTACAAAGGTTTAGATAAGTATTTTTGATCAGTACAAGAAAACAATATAGGGGAATAGAAACCTCGACTAAATAAGGTTCTATGAGATGGAATGGGAATGAAATGGACCTAGATAAACACAGGCTTCGACCTCGCTCAATGCAGGTTCGATTTAACCGATATTTTTGAAAGGAAATGAACCTGGATGGATGCAGGCTTCGACCTTGACTCACTGCGGGTTCGATTTAACTGTAGATATTGAAATGGACCAGACGCTGACACCGGGCTTCAACCGCGACCAAGTCGGGTTCTATTTAACCAAAGATATTTGAAAGGAAAATGAACCTGGATAGACACAGGCTTCGACATCGACTTAATTTGGGTTCGATTTAACCATATTAATTGAAAAGGAAATGGACCTGGCGCTGACACTAGGCTTCGACCTCGACTCGATTTAGGTTCGATTTAACCATATTAATTGAAACGGACCAGGCGCTGACACCGGGTTTCGACCGCGACTAAGTCGGGTTCGATTCAACCGAAGATATTTGAAAGGAAAACGGACCTGGATAGACACAAGTTTCGACCTCGACTCAATTCAGTTTCTATTTAACCATATTAATTGATGTTGAAGTTGACTTATGGAAGTCTCATATGACAACAAAAGCTAGACTAATGCATGCTTTAAATGTTGGAAAGTTATGTGTGAATTTTGAAAGAATATCATTAAGTGATTCATACACCTGAATTTGTCAGAACAACTAATGTCGTGCATGTCTATGCATCGTAATTCTTGAACATAAATGTAAAGTAGTGATTTTGAATGCATGCATGCTATGCATGATTGTGATTATAAGAAAATTATATGATGATTTTTTAGTCATATCCAACATCTTTTAGAACAATCACTTGGCCTAGGATCATGGACTCGCAATGACATATCGAACATACTTTTAGGAAAATGATACATCCTTATTTATTAGTTTATGCCCCAGTATTTGGCTCCATGTCAGTGATGAGTAATTTCTCTACTTCTCTTCTATACTTTAATTGCAATCCTCCAATCATGCTTTAGCCTTCGTTATGTGCATACCAACTTTCTCGTGATCACTTTTCAGATTCCCTCTCGTACTCAGACCGCTTTTCTTAGTTCCTATTCTTTTCTTTTTTTCTTTTTTAATTAGCTTTTACCTAACCAAGTTTATGCTTCTGAGTTATTTCAAGAGTAATTAATGATATCTTAAAATTGAGAAGAATAAAAAATAATGGAAATAAGGAGAAGATGAAGTATATGTATTTGTCAACTGAGAAAGAAAAAAAGGATCTTCATTGATGATGAATAATGTTTACAAACGATGATTTGGAAAAATAAAAAAAATGGAGGAAGGATTTCTCCAGTATTCGAGACAGTTTTTTTTTAAACATTTTTTTTGCCTAACTTTACTTTTCCCATACTTAGAGTGGTCAAACGAAGTACTTCTTGACTGTATCAGAATTAACTGTGTGCAGTAAATAATCTCCGTCCATGTTTGTTAGCATGAGATCTCCTCCCGAGAAAGCCTTCTTGACAATGAAATGTCCTTCATAATTTAGGGTCCACTTCCCCTGGTGATCCTTTTGATATGTGAGTATCTTTTTTAACACCAAGTCTCTTTCTCGGAAACATCGGGGACATATTTTTTGTCATATGCGTGCATCATTTTTCTTTGATATAATTGCCCTCTACATAATGCAGTCAATCTTTTTTCCTTGTTGAAATTCAATTGCTCATATCATGTTTGTACCCACTATGCTTCTTCTGATTTCGCCTTCATTAAAACTCTGAGGGAGGGAATTTCCACCTCAATTGGAAGGACCGCTTCCATGCCATGAACCAAAGAGAATGGCGTTGCCCCAGTTGATGTTCGTACTGATGTGCGGTACCCATGCAGTACAAACGGGAGCATCTCATGCCAATCCTTATAAACCTCCGTCATCTACTCTATGATCCTTTTTATGTTCTTATTGGCTGCTTCCACTGCTCCGTTCATTTTCGAACGATAAGGAGATGAATTATGATGCTTAATTTTGAATTGCTCACATAATTCTTTCATCATCTTGTTATTTAAATTTATCCCATTATCTGTGATGATCCTTCCAGGTAGACCATATCGACAAATTAACTCTTTTTTAATAAACTTAACAACCGCACTTCTGGTTACACTCGAATAAGAAATTGCCTCCACCCATTTGGTAAAATAATCTATGGAGACCAAATGAAACGATTCCCGTTAGAGGATTTGGGTGTGATAAGACCAATGACGTCTATGACCCACATAGAGAATGGCCAAGGCACTGCCATTACATATAAATGGGATGCGGGTACGTAAATTTTATCCGCATAAATTTGGCATTTATGACATTTCTTGGCGTACTTGATGCAGTCAGATTCTAGAGTTAACCAATAATATCATGCTCTCAAGATTTGTTTTACCATCATATGTCCATTAGCATGAACTCCACAAATTTCTTCGTAAACTTCCTCTATGATTTGATTTTCTTCCCTTGCATCAACACATCTTAAAAGCACCATATCATGGTTTCTTTTGTAGAGTATTTCACCATTCAAGAAGAAACTCATGGACAATCTTCTAATAGTGCGTTTATCATTCTCAGAAGATTTGGATGAATATTCTCCATTCTTTATATACTGCTTGATGTTGTAATACCATGGTCTTGTGTCTGGCTCTTCTTCAATACTCATACAGTGAGAAGGAAAATCTCGTTTCTCAATTTTTGTAGGTTGCACTTCTTCCTTAAAGTCTGCGGCATGGATGCTAGAATTGCCAGTGCATCTGCAATTTGATTATTCTCTCTGGGTATTTGATCAAATGAGATCACTTCAAAAGTTCAGCTTAACTTAATTACATGTTTTTTTGTAAGGTACCAGCTTGGAGTCTCTAGCTTCCCATTCCCTGTTTAGTTATTTTATCACCAATAACGAATCTCCGTACACTCGAAACTTCCTTATCTTCATATCATAAGCTGGTTGAATTTCCATGGAACATGCCTCATATTCTGCCAAATTGTTTGTGCAGTCAAAGCATAGTTTTGCCGTGAATGGGAACAACTTTCCCTAGGGAGATATGAGGATTGCCCCAATTCTATGTCCTACATCATTAGGCGCGCCATCAAATAACATTGTCCCCAATTCTTGATCCATAGATTCTACTTCATTTTTTAATATGACTGATATGTTCTCATTAGAAAAATAAAACTTCATAGGCTCATAATCTTGCACTGGTTGATCTGCAAGATAATCAGCAAGTACACTTTCTTTTAATGATTTTCTCGTGACATAAACAATATCATATTCTGTGAGCAACATTTGTCATTTATCGATTCGCCTAGAAAGTGATGGCTTTTCAAAGATATATTTGATTGGATCCATATTTGAAATTAACCAAGTGGTGTGGTATGACATGTACTGTCTAAGCCAATGAGCAACCCAGGTTAATGCGCAACACGTTTTCTCCAACATCGAATAATTAGTCTCATAATTTGTGAACCTTTTGCTTAAATAGTATATTGCTTGTTCTTTCCTTCCAGAGGCGTCATGTTGACCAAGTATGCAACCCGTGGATTTTCCTGTCACTGTAAGATACAAAATGAGTGGACGTCCTGGAGTTGGAGGAACAAGTATATGCGGATTTTGCAATTATTGCTTGATCTTCTCAAAAGTAATTTGACAATCATCATTACATCCTTCTGTATCACTCTTGCGGAGAAGTTTAAAGATAGGTTCATAAGTTACAGTTAGCTGTGAGATGAACCGGGCTATGTAATTTAATCTCCCCCAAAAATCTCTAACTTCCTTTTGAGTTTGAGGTGGCGGCATATCAATGATGGCTCGAACCTTGTCAGGGTCAACTTTTATTCCTTCCTTACTCACGACAAAACCAAGTAGTTTCCCTGAAGACGTCGCGAATGTACACTTTGTCGGGTTAAGCTTTAATTGGAACTTTCTCAACCGTCCAAATAGTTTTCGCAGAATGACCGTATGATCTTCCCCTTGACGAGATTTGGCAATCATATCATCAACGTACACTTCGATTTCTTTATGCATCATATCATAAAACAGTGTTACCATTGCCCGCTGGTAAGTCATCCCTGCATTCTTCAGACCAAATGGCATAACCTTATAACAAAATGTACCCCACAAAGTTATAAAAGTCATCTTTTCATGGTTTTCAGGAGCCATTTTGATTTGGTTATACCCCGAAAAACCATCCATGAAAGAGAAGGTTGAATGTCCTGCAGTGTTATCTATTAAGACATCGATATGAGGTAATGGAAAATTATCCTTGGGGCTTGCCTGATTTAAGTCTCTATAATCGACGCACACCATTACTTTCTCATTTTTCTTCAGCACTGAAACTATGTTAATAACCCATTCATGGTATTTTACTACTTCTAGAAAACCCGCATCTACTTGCTTTTTAACTTCTTCTTTGATTTGTACCAGCATGTCTGGTTTCATTTTCCGTAACTTTTGTCGCACTAGTTTACTTTCGGGCATAAGTGGCAAATGATGAACCACGATATCAGTGTCTAGACCTGGCATATCTCGGCAAGACCATGCAAAGACGTCAATATACTCTTTGAGTAAGTCAATTAATTCTCGGCGGCTTTGGCTTGTCATATAAGTGCCGATTTGGACCTCTTTCGTCTCTCCCTCCAATCCCAAATCTATCACCTCCATTAACTCTTGATATGGTTGAGTTATTTTTTCATCCTCCTCTACCATTCTTAACATTTTCGGAGATGGTTAGAAATTATCCTCGTCACTTTCATCTGACTCTACGCTAAGAATGAGATTGTCAAAGTTATTGCTTATGCTATTGTTTTCAAAATCACCGTTCTCGAACCTGAATCGGATTATTGGATTAAAGGAAGGCGAGAAAAGAAAATAAACAATGCATGAGTATAAACATCATTTAGATATGGGAAAAAAATAGACATGAAAGGAAGAATAAAAAGAACTGGAATTGTATTTATCATTAACAGAAGGAAATGAAACAAGTTTTTAGACTTTAATTCAAAGAGATGACATGAAACAAATGAAAGTGTAGGCCTATAACAACGAAATTCCTAAGACCTTAGGCATAATTATTAGAGTCTTGGCATTATTACTCTTGAAAATTCTCAAGAAACACTGGCAACTCAGTGACATCCCAATTGTTAAGCTCATGATCTGAATCATATCGCGAAACAAAGTCCTCTGTATTTGCACCTGATGATTTTTTCAAGATTACGGATATTGAAAGCTGGGTGATATCTTCCTCAAGGTTGTGTTGCTCTATTGTAATTGGCTCTTTGAATGAAATCCCCCCACTTCTAAAGGATTCAGAAATATGAGGTATGATTTTCATTTCCACATCGAATTCTCTATTTTCAAGCCTAGCAATCCTCTTTTTTTTTTTCTTTTGAGCTTCCACTCTCCCTCTGTCAGCCTTGGTTGGTCTATATCCAAGTCCAAACCTTTGCTCATTATTGTCCCAATCAATTAACTTATTTATGCCTTGATGCTCACTCTCGAGTCCCTTACCGGGCTGGTATCCCCCTTTTATCATCAACTTTGCAACAAACGTGGTGTTCGTAATCTCAAATGATCGAAATGAGTACTCCAATGCTTCTTCTGCCGCCTCGACATATGGCATGGTGGCTGGCTTGGATACCAATAAATCTTCTTCCCCATATATACAAATGAGTTTATGATCCATTATGAATTTCAACTTTTGATGTAAGGAAGACGGTACTGCCCCAGCATAATGAATCCATGGTTGACCCAAAAGGAAATTGTATGCTGGATTTATTTCCATCACTTGGGAAACAATATTGAATATGTATGGTCTGATTCAAATTGGTATCTATATGTCTCCGATTACTTCTCTTCGGGTACCGTCGAATGCTCTTACTATCATCATGCTCGGCGCATATGTGTCACGTCTACAGGGAGCTTTACTAATGTGGATCTTGGCATTACATTTAGAGACAAGCCATTATCAATCAATACTTTTGCGACAACATAATCCCCACATTTCACGGATATATGTAGAACTCTGGTGTGTCCGGTACCATCGGTAGAGATTTCATCATCTGTGAAAGTGATAAAATTTGGTGCGGTAATATTTCCCACAATTCCACTCAACTTCTCCACGTAATGTCATGGCAGACATATGCTTGATTCAAAACATTCAACAATGCTTGGTGATGTGGTTCAGAGTTCAGAAAGAGTGACAGTAAAGATATGCGAGCAAGTAAGCGAATAAGTTGTTATATCACCTTATACTCGCTTTGCTTGATGAGCTTCAAAAATTCACATACTTCTTCTTCAGACACTACTCTTTCTTTCTCCGTACCTCTTATTATATCTGGGTCTATCATTTGGCCACCATGAATTTCTCCTTGGAATTCATGACCATTGTCGCCTTCTTTGGCCTTCCATTTCCTTTTCCTTTCAAATACATCGCTTTTATCCATTTTCAAAACTTCTAGCGTGTATCATCTGCCACTCCTCGTCATCCCACCTACTCCTAAAATATTAGTTATAGGGAGATCGAGGTCAGACGATATTGTGAGAGGTTTAGCTCTTGAGTATTATCGTTACCGCTTGTAATGACCTCATATCCGTACGTCCATGATACTACTCTTGAATCTTTGTAAGCAAACACACCCAATATTTGAATGGTGATAGGCATCGAAGCATATGACATAGTGGTGTGAGTTGACTTTTCCTCGTAATGTATTGTGAGAGGTTTTGGGATATAGGATGACATTTCAACATTAACTTCAGATGATTCTTTAGTTATCATGAGGACTAAAGAGTCATCTTCCTGGTATTCCATTTCTCCTTTATGACTTATTGTAAGTATCTTTCCATCCAACAATTTTTGCACTTCCATTTTAAAATCAACACATTCCTCAATTGTATGTCTCGTTACATTCTTATGAAACAAACAATCGAAGTCATGCATATGCTTCCTAGAAACGCTCTCATCCTCTGAGCGTGTTGGGTAGGTGTACCCTGCTCTAGAAAGAAGATGGAAAAGTGTTTCCATTGACGTGCTCACGTCTTCACGTCCCTCTTTCCATATGAAAAATATTCCACAATTGTATATACAGTAGGATTCCCATGATTTGGTAGAGGGTTGGAATTGATATTTGGATTCCCATTAGTCTTTTTGAAATTTAACCATCCAGCCCTTGATCAGTGCCTGTACTCTACCTTTTAATGCCATGCAATTTTTAGTCGAATGTCCCACTGCCTCAGCATGATAATCACAGCGAGCAGTCGAATCATACCACCTTGGGTATGGTGGTTGTAGAGGTTCATAAGGAATTGACACCAATTGATTATTCCGTATCACTTGTGGTAGGAGTTCCGTATACAACATGGGGATTAGATCATATTGAACAAAACATTGATTGTTCCTATTTCCCCTTAGAAGCTGCTCAACCTGACCAACATTTTGTTGGTGAGCCGGTGGTCTGAAACCGGGTCTTGGGTTGTTTTGAAATGTTGATTGTTGAGAGTGATAATTGAACAAAATTTATGAGGTATTTGCCACATATGATGTCATAGACTTGGGTCCTTCTCCATATTTTGAAAATCCTGATCCCGGGTTCACAGCTTGTGATGGGTACCCGGAATTGATCATCTATACATCTGCTTCTTTTCGCTTCAATGGAGGCCCTTTTTTTTACTGACGATGTATCTGATACGATTTCTAGAATTCTTCCATTCTTTATCCCATACTCAATCCTTTCACTTATCACTATGATGTCAGAGAAGTTGTTTGAAGCGTTTCCAATCATCCTGTCATAGAATAGAGGTCTCAAGGTGTTAATAAACATTTTAGTCATCTCCTTGTCTGACAATGGGGGTGTACCCGAGCAGCTAATTCCCTTCACCTTTGTGTATATTCTTTAAAGCCTTCTGTAGGATTTTTCTCTATCCTTTGTAAGTCCAAACGGTCAGGGGCTATGTCTATGTTATACTTATATTGTCTTAAAAAAGAATATGCTAGATCTTTCCACCTCCGAATATGTTGGTTATCCAATTGGATATACCAACGAGATGCGGCCCCCATCAAGCTATCTTGAAAGAAATGAATCAGCAGCTTACCATCATTTGCACAAGCATCCATTTTTCTGCAGTACAAATAAGGTGACTTCTGGGGTACGTACTACCATCATATTTTTCAAACTCATGTAGTTTGAATTTATGTGGGATTTTCACATCAGGTACCAAACATAATTGGGTGGCATTAATGGTACCGTATACATCAGATCCTTCAATAGCACGTAATCTCTCCTCCAGAACTCCAATTTGTCTTTCGATCGTGGGTCATCACTTGGCTTGGTAATAGGCTTTTGCATCTTTGGGTCATCAACATCGGTTATGATGATTGGCTCATTAGCGAGTTCGCCTTGTGGAGTGAAAGCTTGGTTGTGACCACATGCCATTGCGGATGGGTTGTACCCAGTTCTCCATGTCTGCATTGTTTCTTGGACATTTGAAAATGGATGATGCTGGATATTTATTGATGGTGAAGCATGCTGAAACTGGTCAACCTAATGACATTGATAGGTTGGAGTGAACCCAGGAGGGTAAAGTGGAGTATCGTTTGACAGTTGATTTTGTGATGATTGAGCCCCTTGCGGATTTTTAAAACAGGCCTTTCCCTTACTTGCGGCGAGGAGTTCGAGGACTCTAGCCATTTGCTCTTTTAGCTCCCTAATCTCTTCCTTCATTTCCTCTCACGATTGCTCTTTTTCTTGTTCGTCCATGACCCTAACTTGAGCTCGAATTCGATAGGGATGTCGAAGTTGTCGGGCTATCTTTGGAAAATTTTCTTAAAATAATTAAAAATAAAGCAATGAGATGTAGATTTTTGCTAATAAAAATAAGAAATAATGAGAGTAAATTTATGAATGAGAAATGATACTGCACAAAGTGAAAGTTCTGAAGTAATCAATTTCATTCAATTAGTATATACATCCACTATATTTGAGTATGTAGAAGTCAATTACATTACTTCACAATATGAGTTCATATAAAATGACCAAAATGACCCAAATCCCGGTTGACTTCTTCCAAAAACTTAGAGAAGTTCTCTCCATTAGGATGGATGGGCAAGACACTTGTATCTTTTTAAATGAAAGCATTATTAAAGTTATTCTCGGTATCGCAAGAATAACTCCTCACCTCAGTAGTTCGAGAAATTTGGTATCCCAAAAATCTCAATGTCCGCCGTCGGCTTTTGTTTAGTGAAAAGTTAAATAATGGAAGTAACAAAATTTAAATCTAATTGTTAAAATTATAATCCACACATACATGAACATTAATTCTAATAATAAGGGAATAATGCAAGAATCATATTATAAGCATGACGATATAAGAATGCTAAATAAATAAACATGTAAAGAAAATAAATGTTAATAATTACAACAAAAGGGAAGTAAAAGAATAGGGATAAAGTTATAGGATGTCAAATTATAGAAAACATAAAATGTTGAGATTATATAAAACATGTATAAAAAATAATGCATGCAAACATAAAGTAAAAACAACATTATGTAATAAATGAAAGAAAAAGAAAGAAAAAGAAATTAAAAAAGGAAAGCTTTTTTTTAAAAAGACTTTCCTCTGTTGCAACTGTGTGCAACAAAAGAAAGCTTCCTCTGTTGCTAGCTTTTTATATTTTTATATTTTTATATTATAATATATTATGATATAATAATAATAGTAATAATAATATTATTATTAAATAAATAAATAAATGATAAAAAATTGAAAGAAAAATGATGAAAAACAATAGATTTTTTCTAACATAAATATGTCCATTTTTTTATTTTTGACTACTTAGTCTACTAATTACCATTTTCATTCCTTCCATCATTAGTCATTACTAATCAAATAACAAAGGGGATGATCATGGATGATAATTAGTTCAAATAAGTGTCACAAAAATGATGAACATAATTTTTTAAAAAGAAAAGACTTGTAGGAAAATTGAAAATTTCAAAACTTAGATATTTGCATAATCTTGTATAGATGTTTTAGTCTCTATTTTATGTATTGTTATGTGTGAGAAATTATCCTATGGGATCTTTGCATCAAATGTACACTTTCAACCCATTAAAGGGTTGGTTCACATTGAGTTAATTTTTCCATCCCTCAAAAATTTTATCCTCATCCTCATTAATTGAGTTGATGACAAAGACATCTCATTATGCAACTTGTAAAGAAATCATCAATGCATGAATTTAAAGGGTTAAGATTTAAAGTAGGAGAAATGATAAAGAATGAACAATCAATTTATGTATGAAAAAAAGATACAAAAGATATCAAGTACATTAATATGAGGAAGAGAGATGAACAAGATATATTATGAGCAAATGTACAAGACATTTAAGCCACTTTAAGAAAAAGAATGGAAGAAGATGAAAATAATAGAAGTTTAGAATCTCTTTCTCTCTTTAAAATCACCTCTCTTTCTCACTCCAATCCTTCTCTTTCTCACTCTAAAAAAAGGCTTCCTTTTCTCACACTCCAAAGAGACCCCCGCTCAAGTGAAGACCTCACCCCTATTTATAGGCAAAATTAGGGTTTGCCTTTTTGCCTTTTAGTTTTTTTCTTTTCAGTTTTTACGTTTTAGTCATTGTACCACTTTTCTTATTTTAGTATTGGACTAGTTTTCAAATTATACATATAGTCTTGGACTATTATATGAGCCAAAATACAAAGTATGTATATTGAATGTATTAGATCGGATAAAATACGGTATCTACATAACTCATGAAGAATACACTGGAAAATTAAAAATAAAAAAGTTAAGGGTGATTGTCAAATTAGAGACAATGTCATTTCAACACAAAACATCTTTTTTGACAAAATACACATGTCCAATGTGCTACGACATTGCCACAAAAAGACATATTACAAATTAAAAGTAAACAGTCTTTAACGAAACATAAAAAAGTCGAGAGGTCAGGGTAAAATGGATGTGGGTGTGACTAAGGACAAATAGAGAGAGTTAGGGGGACATTGCCCCCTTAATTTTTTTTTTAAAATTTGGTGTGTGTGTGTGTGTGTGTGTGTGTGTGTTATAGGCGTTCGTTGACTATCTTTAGTGTAGCAACACGTGTCGCATTACGCTAGGAGAAGATTTTAAGGCCCACAACCCAGAAGGGGGAAGCCGACCTATCCTGGTTGGCTCCTTGGAGGATCGGGTTACACTGAACCGAGCAGGTGAATGGTAGTGAGAGTAAAGTCCATAGAAAGAGCTCGACTGTCTCTCGGTGTCAGCACCATCATAACTCGTTGAAAGTAACATTCCATGTGATGTCCTCTCATTAGGCCTAAACGCCCAACGGATCTAATCGCCATGATGGGCATTAGATCAATCTATGGCTAGTCACTTCGAATACACATCAACATTTAATAACCGCCATTTTATGCTAGCTCAAGGGAACAGTGACATTAAAGACCACATCCCATCCATCCAATCAATGACAGTTGAAAGCTTCCTTAGCACGCTCTCTAAACTTCTTCGACACGCTCCATCACGTAAGGCCTAAGGTATAAATATCCCCACCCACTCTAGAACAAGGTAAGTAACTCTCCCCTAAGGAAAACTCTACCAAATTTCTACAGGATACTGACTTAGGCATCAAAGATCCTTAAGCAAGAAAATCACCCCCGATTCTCCTCATTCTTTGGGTTCTTTGTTTGTGTTTTGTAGATATTCAGGCTAAGAGGACCTCTAACTGCCAAGGGGAGAGCATGCATTCGTGCTGTTGAAATTTTTGGCTTCAACAGTTGACGCTGTCTATGAGAACAACGTCAAAATAGTTCCTATTTAAAACACTTGAGACCTTTGTGCCTCCATAAATATAAAATGAGTACGAGGTTCTAAATGAGAGGGGAGATCCCCCTCTCTTAGCCAAGAAAAGAACTCTCTGCCGCTATAGTGATCACATAACGAAAAGAGAAGGATATAGTGTTCGTGCCATCTAAGGTGACTTGAAAGAGGAGGAAGAACATGCTAGTACTCACTCAAATCGTGGCGGCCTCCTGCACTAAAACGATCATCCCCCGTAATCAAAAGGCTCACTGGCGGAGTCATCACACGCTCAGAGAACCACGGGGAAAAAATCATCCGGGAAGGGGTGAAACGACACCCTAACCTAGAGAAACTGTAACCTCTTAAGGGAATCAAGACCAAAGTGAAGCCAGGCTTTGGATGGTCAAGCCTCCACTTAGTGGAGGCACTGATTGGAATCAGACAAAGAATGCAAAAGAAGGATCTATGTTATAAGAAGGGTCTGAAGGAGGACACCACGTTAATCAACCATCTAGTGTCTTCCTAGTCACCCACAATACGGTCAGACGAATGAGGAGAATAGGATTGCCGAAGAAAAAATGAAGGCAAAGATTGTTGAAAAATCTTTGGAGATGATATGTCGGTGGCCATGAAAGACGGAGGGAAACATCGGCAGACCACCATTGGCAAGGTGATTGTTTGGCCCCCATTCAATTTCTCGATACCTTTTGACCACCAAAAGTTTTGCAAAGCTACCAGCAAATGAAAAGTCGCAGTAGGCAGATAAATGTCCCCTAGGAGGCAACATTTAAAAAAATGTCCAAGTTTACGGCAGGACTGTGTGGCCCGACCTCCCTCAAAGGGGGCAACCCATTGGGAAGGAAGTAATAAGGATCAGACGCTCACTCAAGCTCAAAATCTGGACAACTTCACAGTGGATTGAGGAAGCAAGAATGAGAGAGGGGGAGAGAAATAAATAGAGAGAGAGAGAGACAGGAGAGAGAGGAGAGAGAGAGGGAGAAAGAGAGACTAAGAGAAAATAAGAGAGAGAGAAAGAGAGAGAGACACACACATATATATATATATATATATATATATATATATATATATATATATATATACATAGAGATAGACATATAAATATTCAGAGAGAGAGAGAATGTCTCATTAAAATCAGATTAAGCTCGGTGGAAGTAAAAGTGAAGCTTCATTTACTTAAAGGATCAAGTTTAAAGTCCATTCAAGCTCGAGGACGACGACCAAGCTTGTGAAAATATGTATAGGAATTATGTCTATAAAGTAGGGTATAATAACTATTTATAAGTACTTAGTAATTTCTCTGACATTTAAGTATTACTGAATTTTATGAATAAATGAAAGTTTTTCTTTAATTAAAGCGTGTTTATAACTTACTTAAGTTCTGAAACAATTATCAACACAAAAAAGATTAAAGACAGGTGGTCTTCCAGATAAACTCTTTTGAAATAGTTCAGAATGCTATTCGTAGTCTTATGATTGACTGAACAATCGAGTTTGATTACGACTGTTAGATTGAATCAAAGGATTATAATCTTGGGGCATTAGAGTAGAGACTCTAACGGTTGACCTAGACATGTTATGGAATATGTTGGATAGACTAGTAATAAATTAGTTTAGATCAAAGTCGTTTATCTAGCTCTGAATCTAATTGTTACACTTTATGAGTATTTTCATAATTACTTTAATCTTAGGTGAATATGAAACTTGACTAGTTACATATGATCTTTGACATACCAAATGGGTGAGTTCGAATTGTCTAACAATACATCGACTGTTGGGATCGTGATTCAACTATGTTGGAGTTATGTGATTCACATATATGAAATTCGTGGTAAGATTGCAATAACAATTTCACATCATGCTCTATTGGTGGGTTTGTGAATAAATAAATCGGGCATGTACTCGATGACATGAGTCATTGAATAAGATATTGTAAACCGTATGAGACACTTCACTAATATGTTTTTCTTATTCACAGTCAATAAATGAGTTAATGAAATAATAATTAGAGAGGTAAAATAGTAATTTTACATCTAGCTCTTGTTACTGATATTCATGAAGGGTAACATCATAAAATATTCTCTAGACCGTGAAATACAAATGTTTATTTGCACCAACAGAAAATGTAGCGCGCATGAACTGAAAGTTGATTCGGCATCGGACCTATAGTGGAGTTGTACGCTGTCAGGATTAAACAGGTCGAGAATTTATGGAGATAAATTAGCCGGGTATTTGAATCTCATCACTTTATTTATGTGGGTCAATTTGGTCTCAGAAGTAGCTCATGAGAACATGAATGAGAAACAACGTCAGTTGGACCAATAATGTGTTTTGGACCAGGGTACACTTCTCGAACTCATATATGATGAGTGCCATCACTAAATTAGTGAAGACCAAAATTAATGTTCAAATTAATTAATTTATTATTTTCTAATTATTAGATAATTAGTAAATAAAATAAATTAATTGATAGAGATCAATTTAATTTATCAATTTGAATTGATGAATTTGGACACAGTCATGACTTTAATGGAGATATAAAAATACAGATTGCAGTGTAAGGGAGGTAAAGTTTGGTTTTAAAATATAGGGGTATATGGGTAAATTTCATAATTAATATATGATGGTTGCAAAAATAACCTTAAGCTAAGCTAAGTGTTAGACATAGCAGAAAATGTTTTCTCTCCCCTCCTCCCTACTGTTGTCGCCGAACCCTCTAGAGGAAGAATATTTTTTTTCTTTCTCAGTTATTTAAAAAGTCCACACTCTGCTCCTTGCAATATCCTTGTGAGATTCACTTATGAATCCTATGAGTGGTTGTTGGTGTGAAGATTATTTAAAGTCATGCGAAGAACGAAAAATACGAGATGATTAATTGGATTCCACCAAATTAGAATGTCTCCGATACAAGAAAAATGTATTAAATGGTTTCTACATATTCTAAGCACGTTTATCTAGATACGCATGATCATAGAAAATGTTTTATATTTAATATGATTAAATTTTGTGGTGAATTTTTTTTATCTTCTGCCGGCAAACTGTTCGTGGTTCATTTTATTTTTCATCAAATTTTAAAACCCGATTGTTGCGAATTTTCTATAGTGCAAGTGTACACTATCGTCGTCAAGTAATAAATTTTTATAAAAATTAGAGTACCATCCACATGATTGGTTGATATTAATAATTGAAATTAACTAAACTTAATTTCTACTTGAGAATGATGAAAAGCTGGGATTTTTATTTAAACTAAAAGATAAAGATTTGACCAAGATAAAATTTGAATAGTTAAAGCTCTAGGGTTTTCAATTTTTATCAAACCAAACATGCTCTAAATTCCAATTATCAAACAATTAACGTTTATTCATTTTATATTGATAGCGAATTTATCTAGTATAATTATTAATATTTTTCAAGCATCGATAATAATAGATAAAAAATACGGATCATACATCTTTGTCAAAATTCAATATAATGAAACTCATTAAGCATAAGAAATTATAGTTGCTACATTAGATTCATAATTATCTCTAACTTATGAAAATCTAATGGTGTTATAAACAAAAAGTAAATTCAATCATCACTTCTTAGTCTCAGAATTAAATCCAAAATCATGCAATACTTCGTTAGACAATCACAAGCATGAAGAACGGATTATAACACTCAATAATGTTGAATAAACATCGATTAAATTAATAATCAAAATTTATGAACAATCATGGTTTGGCTACGTTGTATCCCTCATACATCAATACTAGTTCATAGAATCATAAACTAAAACATTTCAGAAGACAAAAGTTCCCACCAGAGATGCCAAAGCAATCCCAAATAGTAAGAAGATAATCATGCAAACATCTACTATCTTAATTATCATAACCAGATAACACGTTTCTCTCTCTCATTGTTCTTGATGAAACAAAGCCAAGTAAAACCCGAATAAATACTAGTAACAATACTAACCCTCACATGTAAGTTTTTATCACCAACTCAACCAAAGGCAATCCAATTGAGCAAGGATTAAGAGTAGGCTGACAGCTGACTAAATCTTCACCAAACAAGAATAAAAAATCCCAGTTCTCTTTATCCAACCATTCTCACTTGTCTATGGTTATCAACTAGCTTCTTCGCTACTTAGGCCACGAGAGAATTCATTGGCTCCATCACAATCTTTCTCATCTTTCTCCAATCAAATCAAACTTTAGAAAGCTGACCAACCTTATAGAGCAGTTTCAGTACGTTTACTAAAAAGCTTACCTCTAAGCGTACTCAATCATCACTGATTCACTCATCAAGACTTTGCGTCAATTTCTACAACAAACACAATAATGTACAATTTCCATACAATTCCAAGAGCATATCCCCACCTACATCTTCCTATAAGAAATTTAGAACATACTAGAATAAGAAGATATTCTAATAATATTCATGAACATAGACGAAAAGAGTAGATTTGAGGGTGAATTAAAGTTAAGATCCGTCTCCCGGTTGGATTCATCTTCGTTTCCTCTCCAAAAAGGTTTCTCCTCTGCCTCCCACGTCCCCCAAAAGTTCACCAAAAGGCCTAAAATATTCTCCAAGTTGGATTCGTCTTCATTTTCTCTCCAAAAAGATTTCTCCTCTACCTCCCACGTCCCCAAAAGTCCACCAAAAGAACTAAACTATTCTCTTTATACACTAGGTTCGATAAGGATAAAATATGAGAGAAAAATGCAAAAAACATTATCACGCCAGCGTCGTGGCGCTGGCGTTCTGTCTGTCTATACATTGTGCCAGCATCGCGACGTTGGAAAGTCAGCATCGTGGCACTGGTGTTCTGTACAGCCAGCGTCACGACGTTGGGAAGTCAGCGCCGCGGCGCTGGCATTCTGTATTGCTAGTGTCACGATGCTGGCCTTCCTACCCAGTTCCGTTCTTTTTACGATTTTTCTGAAATTTTGACTTCCAAATCTTTCCAAATCAATCCAAATGTAATTGAATATCAAACCTACAAGATAGAAATAAAAATATACATAAATTAATCAATAAATCTAAAAGAACTAATAAAAATAAGGTTAAATTTATCTAAAATATGATTGTAAAATACACTTATCAAATACCCCTAAATTTAACACAATTACCAACTTACATTACAACTTGAAAAGTCTCGATTGTGTGTGTGTGTCACTTTAAGTCATCTAATCTCTTAAATCCAGAAGAGTTTATGCAATCAAGTCTTATAAAAGTGGATCTAATACTCTATAAAAAGATTAGAACTTCATAACCAATTTTTCATGCCACTCTCCACTAATGTAGGTAAAACACATCACTTAGGATCATTAGGATTTTCATAGACTCGTAATGTATGGCTGGGGTTTAGGGTAGGATAAATGATATTATTTTGGCTCAATCTTTACCCATAGTCATACATATATTCTAAGAATCAATGAGCTTAACTCAACTTATCTTCTAACACTCCAAAACTTGTCATTTCACCTCTTGAATAAGAAATCATGCTCAACCATTCTCTATTTTTTTAATTTAATTTCCTTAAGCTTCTCTTTTCCTTAACAATCTTTCAGCTAATAATTCCTAAACCAGTTGGTCTTAGGGTATTAGGTTTTAAGACACCCCTTCGAGCTTAGTCACTCAAGTCTAAGAGGCTACGAAATCAAATTTATTCACCATTTTTTATATCGAAACTCCTCTCATCCACTCAGATTGTCATAGCTCCAAGTATTTTCTCAGAACATTCAAATACTATGAGTAAAAAAAGGTACTAGGAAAAACTTTCTATAAGATTGTAAAATTGCTACGGTGATAAAAAATGACTATTTAGGCTCAATAGGGATGACTAGGAAAATAATTATGCACACGTTGGCTTAAAAAGCTCAAACGGTCCAAAGATGGCTGAAATCATGTCCTAAATGAAATGTAGCCTAGAATTTCACCTCGAACAATAAAATTAGTTCTATAGTTCTTATGAGATCATAATGTTTTTTTAAGTCAAATAAACCTTCTCTAAGCAAAAAAAAAAGATAATCAAATGCCCAAGGCTATGTGCTCAATATGTCAGGATTCTCTAGTGTAATGCAAATCAATACTTGGTTCAAACACACACTGAAACACAAATTCAACATTTTTTTTCAAATCTATCAATAATTCAAAACCAATCTCATCATAGGTGTTAGTGTTGTCAATAACAGAACGCCAAAAAAATATAATTTAAATTAAAGCCACCACCCCCAAACTAAAAACTTTCATTGTCCTCAATGAAAAGAAAATATGTAAAAGGAGTATGTAGAAAGGACTTTCCTGAATAACGATGATCTATCATTCTTGTCAGTCTCTACATTGTTCTCGTTGTCTCCAACTGAGAGGAAAGCGGTGCATGAGCCAAATTCGTCCATAGTTTTTTTTTTGAAAAAAAACTAATAAAATAAGCAAAAGAAAATTAATATAACTAAAAAAATGAAATAACACAAATATAATATGGTTGCCTCCCGGCAGCGCTTACTTTAATGTCTTCAGTCAGATATAATGGTCATCTAGGCTTCACCCGTCATCCACTGACCTTAGAATTCCCTTTGTGTCAGAAATTGGCCAGCCCAAGACCATTTGTTGCTCTCTCAAATCCCTTAGCAGCTTGTCTTCTCGTTCACCATTTAACGAAGCAGAGATAATGATAGGCAAAGTGGATGCTTCTCCTATAAAGGTGACCGGAGGTGTAGGTCTAACACCGATGGTTTTCAATAAGTGGTAGGTGTCTAGGTTCACCTTCTCTAAATTATGCACTATCCACCCGCAAACAACTATTCATATCGTTTGAGTGTTTGATTGCTTTGAAGACATTAAAAATTACCTGATCATCTTGCACTCTCAGAATTAGTTCCCCCTTTTTACACATCAATCAGAGTTCTTCCCGTAGCTAAAAATGGCCTACCAAGAATAATTAGAATTTCTTGGTTTTCCTCCATGTCAAGAACAATAAAATCAACTGGGAAGATAAATTTATCCACATTTACCAAAACATCCTCAATAATCCTCAATTGATATCTATTAGACCGATCAACTAATTGTAAGGATACCATCGTAGGCTTAGCTTCTCCAAGACCCAGCTTCTTGTAAACTGAATACAACATCAAATTGATACCATCCCAAGATCACATAAAGCCTTTTCAAAATATGAATTCTCAATGGCGCAAGGAATAGTAAAACTCTCAGGGTCCTTTAACTTCAGATGCAATTTATTCTACAAAATAGCACTACACTCCTCAGTAGGTGCAATTGTCTCATACTTCTCTAGATTTCTCTTATTTGAGAGAATATCCTTCATGTATTTGACATAGCTCGACATTTTTTTCAAAACATCACCAAAATGGATGTTTACATGTAGTTTCCTAAATACATTAAGAAACTTAAAAAAACTGCTTGTTCAAATTCTATTTTTGGAACCGCTGAGGGTATGGAATAAGTGGAATATCTGGTGGAGGATTATCAAGAAAGAGCTTGACTTAGACCTGTCTTTCTTCTTTTCTGAGCACTTGGCAAGTTCATCACCCATTGTCTCAGCTTCTGCTTCAATTGGATGAGAATTTTCAACAATGGCTTTCTGAGGTTCTGCTAACTGCTAGCCACTGCATGGCGTTTACTTGTTCTTTTGGATTCCTCTCGGTGCTGCTCGCTAGAGAACCTTGTCGTCTTTGTGTGAGTATTTCTAAAAGTTGACCTATTTGAAGCTCCAAATTCCTGATTGACACAATTTGACACTGAATACTGGTTTCTTGCCTTTGGATACTTGTTTTTTTCCTCTGAAGTGTAGTATCTGTTCTTGTATAAATTGAGTAGTATTAACTGTGAGCTAGGCAATAGCATCTTCCAGAGAGAATTTTAGGTTGCTGAGGCTGAGTTGCAACTGGTGGAGTAAAGACATTTTGACTATTCTTCCACAAGAAATTGGGGTGATTTCTCCATCCTTGATTGTAGGTGTTGGAGAATGGATTATTTTGCCTATTATAGTTCTCAACAAAATTAACATGTTCTGATTGAGATGGAGCAAAATGATTGTCGGCTTGACATTCAGTACTAAGCTGAGGTCCATTGCACAAATCACAAACTTCCCGCGAAGCATGAAGAATGGATTATAACACTCAATAATGCTGAATAAACAACAATTAAATTACAAATCAAAATTTATGAGCAATCATGGTTTGACTACGTCATAGCCCTAGATAAGAAATTTAGATTATACTAGAATAAGAAGATATCCTAATAATATTCATGAACATAGAGGAAAAGAGAAGAAAAAAGTAGATTTGAGGATAGATTGAAGTTGGGATCCATCTCCTGGTTGGATTTGTCTTCGTTTCCTCTCCAAAAAGCTTTCTCTGCCTCCTACGTCCCCCAAAAGTCTACCAAAAGACCTAAAATATTCTCCCAGTTGGATTCATCTTTGTTTCCTCTCCAAAAAACTTTCTCCTCTACCTCCCACGTCCCCAAAAGTCCACCAAAAGATCTAAAATATTCTCTTTATACACTAGGGTTTGATAAGGATAAAATATGAGAGAAAATGTGAAAAATGTTATCGCGCCAACATTGTGACGCTGGGAAGTCAGCGTCGCAGTGCTGGCATTCTGTACAGCCAGCGTCGCGACATTGGGAAGTAACGCCATGTCGCTGGCATTCTGTACAACAAACGTGGTGACGTTGGGAAGCCAGCGTCGTGACGCTGGCCCTCCTGCCCAGTTCCATTTTTTAGCGATTTTTCTGAATTTTTGACTTCCAAATCTTTTCAAATCAATCCAAATGCAATTGAATATCAAACCTACAAGATAGAAACAAAAATAAGGTTAAGATTATCTAAAATATGAGTGTAAAATAAACTCATCACTGATCCAACAATATGATGGTTATAACAGATAAGAAATAAGGAAAAGCAGAACCAAAAGTAATGCAAGAATAAGATCCATTAAAGAAAAATTCATTCTTATTAATAAGAGAAAAATGTTACAAGAAGAAGAAAAGGAAAAGCTACAGAAATCCCTCCTTAGGCGAAGGCGTATCCCCTTCTAAAGCTAACCTAAAGTAAAAAGAGAATTCATCGATGTCTGGGTCGGTGGTTGTAGGATTTCCATTACTTTTATGAACTCTTCTAAGATCTTGAGGGTTCTGTCACCTTATGACCGAAAGATCTGAATCACAATGATTTGGTCTAAGGCCCTGACCAAGTCGAGCCAAAAGGGAACTCACTTCGCATCATCGCTAGTAGTTTGGCTTCAATCTATCCCACAGAGTGAGAAAGGGAAGGGAGGAAGGGAGCAACCATGCTCAAGTTCAAAGCCACCCTGAAAGTTGCGAATGGAAGAACTATTACACCTATTCCTGAAGCATGCAGACGCAAGTTGATGGAAGATCGAAAGGACATAGATGGTAAAAGATAGGAATGGTGAAGCTGAAGGTAGGAGATAAAATGTGGCCAGTAAAGCTGCTTCACTACAGATCAAAGGCTAAGACTATCATCTAGGCTGAAAATATTGTCTAAGGATGATGCTTCACAATAGAGGGGCTTTGCAACTATGAGCCGGTAACTAACGAAAACAAAGGGTTCACTACACAGGATCATCGACGACAAGAAAATCCCCCCAAACTGGACACCAACGAGTTTAAGGCGCGACATTTAAAAGACAATAGGGAGGGAGGCAACAACCATGGAAAAGAAAATCAAAGAAGTCTCGATAGGAAGCCTCTAAAATGAAAGAGGCCCCGAAAAGGGAAGGACTACGTTCTCGTAAGAATGAAAGAAGAATTGGGGGAAAGGGCAAATTGGCGAAGATCTCAATTCTCTCAAGAAGACAAGGATGAAGAAAGTGAGAAAGGAAACCGCATATTTATAGGCCTTTAAAAAAGGAAACCTCCCATTTAATGGGTATTAAAATAAGCCACGATAGCGACCGTTTAGGCGATCCCACGACCATCACATGAACCAATGAGACAATTTTGGAAAATCAAACATCACTCACATGTTCGTAGGAGTGAAGCGACACATCAATGAGTAGGGTTAGGGGATGCACGCGCACAGAGGAGTCACGATAAAATATGGTCAGGCAGTTAATCACATTTACATGGGCTTCCCAACTGAATAGGATTCAAGTTCAAGTGAGGGTTACCCTGGAAGAACAGAGCCCTTAGCTTCACACCACATAAAGTTAACTCGGACAAGATACCTGAATAAAGAAGTCTTCAGACCTAGGCGAATATGGCCTCCCAAGTCCTCGACTGGGGGCAATTGTTATAGGCATTCCTTGACTACCTTTAGTGTAGCAACACGTGTCGCATTACGCCGAGAGAATTATGCCAGGAAAAGGTTTAAAGGCCCGACCACTCAGAAGGAGGAAGACGAACTTTCCTGGTCGGCTCCCAGGAAGATTGGGTTACACCGACCCGAGTAGATGAATGGTAGTGAGAGTAAAGTATGTGAAAAGAGCTCGACTGTCTCTTGGTGTCAGCATCACATTGCCCGTCGATAGTAACATTCCACGTGGAGTCCTCCCATTAGGCCCGAATGTCCAACGGGTCCAATTGATATGATGGGCGTTAGATCAGCCTCTAATTAGACACTTCGAAGGCACATCAATGTTTAATAGCCATCATTTTATGTCAGCCCGGGGGAATAATGGCATTAAAGGCCATATCCCATCCATCCAATCAAGGACAGTTGAAGGCTTCCCTCGCACGCTCCCTAAACTTCTTCGAGACCCTCCCTCTTGTAAGCCCTCATGTATAAATATCCTCACCCACTTCAGAATAAGGTAAAAAACTCTTCCCTAAGGAAAACTCTACCAAATTTCTACCAGGATACTGACCTAAGTATTGGAGACTCTTAGGCTAGGAAATCACCCCTGAGTTCTCCTCGTTCTTTGTTATGTTTTACATATATTCAGGCCGAGAGGACCTCTACTCACCTAGGGGAGAGTATACATTCGTGTTGTTGAGATTTTTGATTTCAACAATATATACATATGTGAATATATCCATTTTTTAATATAAATAAGATGTGATTTAAGAAATTTTTTTGGCGAAATTTCATTGATTGGTGGCCATATTCTCATCCATATTCTTATCTTATATTACAAACATAATTTGAGTCTCTAATGAAGTCAATTTACACATAATTTGTTATTTATATTAGTTTAAATAAAAAATTAATTTGAGAAAACATAAAGATTTTTTCTTTATTTAGTTCAAAAGGCTTTTTCTTATCTATTATAGTAGAATAATTATTTGAGTCTCTAATGAAGTTGATTTACACATAATTACTTATTTATATTATTTTAAATAACTAATTTGAGAAAATATAATTTATGTATTTATTTAGATCAAAAAAGGCTTTGTAATATTGTGCTTTTACAAAATGGTTTCTTAGATTATTTGTAAATAACAAATATGAGATAATATTAAATTTTTTCTCATTAAAAAATATATTACCTTAAAATATTATGCATCTAGTTTTAATGAAAATGTAGAGAAATGAATATTATACGTACTTCTAAAATATGACGTGATTATTTCATTGTAACTTTGTCTATAAAACTGATCATTTCAATTAAGTCTCCATAGTATAATGATTTAAATATTAGTTTCGTACTGAAGCAATAGTATTTATGGGATTTTGAATTTTAAGAGAAAAATAAGTAATTTCTACTAATTTTTGGAATTTGAATAAAATCAAGCACTTAGATCTTGATGAAGTAGAGTTAGTTTTATCCACTTACAAATAAATGAGATAGTTGTACCTAATCAACCACATTTTTCTAAAATATGTATACAATATGTCAAAAATAAAGAAAATGTTAGTTCAAGATAAGTTCACATTATATAAACTTACTTTTCTATAATGAAATATTTTTGTTATATATGAAAATGTTTTAGGCTCACAAAATAAATTTGTTGGTTCCGTTCTTATGGGAGACCTGAGACAAATTTTTTTTTGACAGGTTTGTGAATAGTTCATCTACCTATTTATTATCATTTCTAGTAAGTGTACCAAAAGAAGTGAACTTATACAATGTGTCCAAAATTGGAATACTACAATAACCCTTTTTAGAGAGTGAACGATAATATAATTATTTTGTTAGTCTTTAAAATGAATCAATTTTTTTTAAATAAGAAAATTGAATTTAAAACAATTATATTATTTTCCAAGTACCAAGTCATCCTTCTCTATGTTATTTTGGCGTGTCGTTTTGGTTCGCCGCTAAACGTTTTCTTCTACTTGCTCCATCACCGCTTTCTACGATTCTCTGCTCTGCATATTTACAAACCGTCTTCACTGTGTAATATTGGCTCTATGCTCGCCTCCCCTTGAAGCTCACAAATATATATATAAAAATGCCTCAAGGTGCCTTCTTCTTCTTCTTCTTCTTCTTTCTGTACTTTTGTAAATTTTTATTTTTTCCGTCAATACTGACAAATAACTTGATAGCAGATCTTCCGGGTTTTTACTACGATGCCGAGAAGAACAGGTACTTCCCTTTAAACGGGCCAACACCCGGTTCTAGTCGTGTCCCTTCTTCGGTCGCTGCTAAAAAACTAGTTCCAAAGCCGACCCAGGTGATATTTTTATCTTTCTTTACGTGTTTCCAATCGGGTTTTCTAGTTCTTCTGGTTTTTAATTTGTGCCAATTCTTGCGAGAGTGCTTTAACTATTATCGGTAATTGAAGAGTACGTTTATTGTCAATGCTTGGAACTTGAAGAAGTTAGCATATTTTAGTAAAATTTCTAGCAAGTACTAAACCATCATTGACAATTAAACGTATTCCTCAATGGTAATGTGGAAGTTTTATTGTCGTGTTATCTCTGTAAAGTTGTGAGCTTCCAGAATCAATGGAAGAGAGTAACTTGCGTGTCATTAAGTTCTTATGATGACAAATAATCTAGGCGAGATGCCGGTGGATGTTAATATGTTGTTTCATTGTTTGGGTGGTAATGGTTGAAACTTGAACCAAATGCTATGTTTACATTTTATTTTTCTTTACTATAAGTCTACCTTAGTAGCATTTTTGCATGAGTATTATTCACAAAAAAGACCCTGAGGAGGGGTGGTACAACCTATAAATTAATTGCTAGGAACAAGTGTAGCAAGACTATGAACTCACAAATTTATTATGTAGCTTTCCTACTGGTTCTTTTATTGGTATTAGAGGTTTAATGGTTGCTATGTACATTTTTTGTTCTGGTTCTTTTTGTTGCAGGAAATTAACTCTTGTAGGCGATCAGCCGTAGGAACTATGAAGCTGCTTCAAGCTAGGGAATTATACGGTAAAGTTATTGCTTCCAGTAGAGGGAAGTATAACTTCAACGAGGAATTTCAAAAGATACAAGCAACTCAACCTGTGGTATACTCATTGTTGAACATAGACTATAATCTTGGAACCATTTTTATCTGAAAATCAGCAAACTAGAATATTACTCTTATTCATTTTGTTAAATTATACTTTCTTGACTCGAGTAGTATGAATCAGTTTTCAGCATTGGCCAGTCCCAGTAGTATTCCCGTGTCAATATAAAGTTTGAAACATATGGTATCCAGGGAAACTTATCTATTGTACTAGGTAATGACATTTGAGTATGGTGGATGGACATTTATAATGTTCGAATTACCTTTCAAGTTAAGTAGCAAGACCGTTAAACATTTCTAATTGACAAAGTTAACTTTAGCGTGTTCTATGAGAGATTCTGAAATTCAAGTTTTGGTGGGCTAATGTTCTGTTTTAGGGATTATTGGGCATTAGAAGGAATGGAAATAAAGCTGGTTAATGATAATGGTGGAAATCACACCTGATTTAGGTAACTTCTTAGGTGGGATCATAACATTTTGAGCTGGAATTCTGAAACAGCTATTACATTATGTTATTAGGGTTTAGGGAGGGCCAACTTAAGTTTTTGGAATGCAAATTAGGATTCTATAATGCAAGGTCAATTTCTTTAGATAGGTAAGTTACTTAATGATAGATGATGTAACCTGAATTTATAGACTGAACCTAACATTTCTAAAATCTCTCAAATTTCCATAGATAACCAAAATGTAGAAAATAGAAAAAACATAAATCCAGCAGCTTAAGCTTGTAAAGAAAATCAGTACAGTAGTTTCAGGCAAAGTAATGCCCGAGTTGAGTCCAAATAATAATTCTTAAGATCTTCTGTGAAAAGTTTTGACACTGGCCAACGGTTTTCTCCATCACTCCAGCAAGAGGGCTTGGGTGTGTAGTAACTCTAATTTCTAGTGAAAAAATTTAGTGAAAGTGTGAAACACTGCAAAGAAAGGGGTTCTGTGTAGAATCCTTACATAAAACAATGGTTAACAAGATTTATGCAGTTCTCGTTGAAAGGTATTTAGAAGCATAAGGCCCGAACCAGACTTCTTTAACTTCACTTCTTACCATCACTGACCTAAAAAAAGACGCTTTTTTTTATGTTTCTAGATGCTCTACTTCCTCTGGTTTCTTTCTAGCCCTTTGCCCTTGAAGTTGGAGTGGGGTTCTTATATCTTTTCAAACTGCATGGGTTATGCCTTGGAGTACTTGTGTGATTTTATTCCCTCTTGGAGGGTGATTGACAGTACGTGATTTTGAAATTGGTGTGGGACTCTATTTTGTGTAATTTCGGTAATCTTATTCTTGGAAAGAGAAGATTCTTAGTTTTTAATGGGATTGAGAATCCAATTAATAAAATTAAAGATTTAATAAGTAGGAAGTGTCTTTGTGGTCTAATTCTAGGAACTTATCTATGAAGTTTCTTTCTCTGCTACAGCTGGTAAAAATTGTTGTATAGAAAGCCTTTCTAGTGTTTTAGTGGATTGTTCTTTTTTTAATTCTATGTTGGAGATAGTTGCACGTAATGACAGGTCACAACCATATTACTAAATTTTGTTGTAAGGACGAGCTTCATTCTAGGGCCCAAATATAATATTATTAGGAACATTTATAGATATAAGGAGTCTGGTTTTCCATATCCTGACTGACTTCTCATAGACCTTTCCTATGATCAGTTTTTGGTTGCGCATATTTATTTATTGATCATAAAAATCCCTTTCGACTTTACCGATGACGTCCCTGTATGTATAGGTTTGGAAGTATCAAGGGATGAATAAGATAGGTGATGGTGCTTTGGAGCAAATTTTCGCGGATGTACATACCCTGGAAGGTCAAATTGAAGCTTCTGTTTTACTATCAGGTGGCATAAATGGCTCCTTGAGGTAAGTCTAACTCAGTGGAAAAATACAGTTGTCCTCTCCCCTTTCTTAAGCCGCAGTTTAGAAAGACTTCTGTTTTTAGTTTGGTGCTCTTGCAGTTTTTTCGGAGTTGGAAAAGATTTTCAAGGTTTTGATTATGGCGTGAAATGCATTCCTGATCAAGTGTGGCCTACTACTGGAGAAAAACAAGCACAATGCAGAAAAATTCCTGGTGATATTTGGAGTCCGCCAGGATCATCATTGCAATTGTCATCAAATATATCTTCGATAAAGTTGTTTCGGAAGCTGTGTGCAGTTGATGACGTTTCTCATACCCAATATGCTTTGTATCCTCGTGTTAGTTTAGATTTGTCAACTATAAATTATCAGTTGATGTTCTTTAGAGTTAGACGTTTCCTTTTTAATTTTACTTTGAGTTTGGTAGAGCTGCACATCTTTTACCTATTCATCTCACTAAGTGACTAATTATATTTTTTACATTGTGCCATGAGGAATTGGGTGGGGGGGGGGGGGGGGNGGGGGGCAGGAATATTATTTTGCTTTTGCAAGGCTTTTTCCTTCACTTCAGAAAAAAGAATAAGTACTTTGGGATCAGAGACATCTGGTGGTTCACTGTATGTTGTTAATCTTGTTGAACCATTTCCTCTCCGAAGACAACGGGTACACGAGGTTGCATCTTTGAACTGCACCATCTGGACCGCTGATTGCAATTCTAATGGAAGAAGCGCTGTGGTCGGTTAGTTTCTTGTTCTCCCTTACTTCTTATAGATTTTGTACTTTCTGTCTTCTTACTGTTACAGGATAGTCTTCTTCACTCCCTAATTTTGCGTTTGAGTTTTGACTCATTAAACTAGCACCTGCGATCTGTTGTAAGTTTTCTTTTAATAATAAGTGAGTTGATCAAGAAAGTTAGCAGAGTTTCCTGAAGAACTTAGTAAATATGCCTGATATTTTCCCGACAGTATCTATGCCTGATTAAATCTTGCATTTTGCAAGGTTTAGTGATTGGTGTATATTTCTTTATCGAAGTAAACTTTGCTTTGGAGTTTGGATTATCAAGTAATTGTTATCTCTGTGTGATTTGCGGAATTTAAATCAGAATTAATTATCTGATTCTTATGGTGGTTCACATAGCTACTGCAGCATGGATACAATTTTGTCAACTTTGTTTCCGGCGACGCTCCTAACGTCTTTAATAAATCTCGCTCGAAACATTTGCAGTTACAAATACAAGTTCTTCCCCAGCAACAAGCGGAATTTAATTTTAATCATAGTTTAAAACTATTGTTTTTTCCTTAGAACGCCCCTTATGGGGACTAAAACTTATTGTATGTAAGGGAAAACTACAAAATTTACACCTTCGAACTTTGCAGTTTCCTTCGTTAATAATCTTGAACTTGTAATTTAGTCATTTATAACCCTCAACTTTACTTTTCCATCCAAAACTAACCTTCCATCCATTTTTCACTAACTTCCGTTAAATCTCAAAACGGCACCGTTTTACTAAAGCCAAAACAGCGCCGTTTTTGGTCTGTCCCCTTGCCCAGATCATTGTGCCTTCTCCCCATGGTGCAGGCCAAAATTCTGGGCTGGCAAAGTGGGAGCTGAAGCAGGGGAAGATTATGATGATGAGGGGGAGGGGCCTTTGGTGTTTGATGCTGGCTTCGAGTTTTTACGGCTTCCGCCGCCTACTGGGATGTTGCGTAGAGCTCCGCCCTTGGTTCAGTAGTGCTGGCAATTCTTACAGAAGTAGCGGGGCTGAGAAAGATTGTAGTTGTTGTAGCAGAATTTGGCATTTTAGCTGTTCTTGCTCCAGAAATTAGGGTCTTATGGGTTGGAATGTTGTCGGTTCTTGCATTCTTCTCAAAGACCCTGACTTTTTCCCCAAGTGCTGGGTCATTTTTTGGGGGGTAATGGAAAAAAGAACAGATTTTTACAACCAAAGTTGTAGTTGGAGAAGATAAATGGTTTAAGTTCGAGCTGGGGAGAAGGCACAATGTTTTGGGCAAGGGGACAGAGCAAAAATGGTGCCGTTTTGGGATTTAACGGAAGCTAGTTGAAAATGGATGGAAGGTTAGTTTTGGATTGAAAAGTAAAGTTGAGGGGTTATAAATGATTAAATTAAAAGTTCAAGGTCATAAACGATGGCAATTGTAAAGTTCGAGGGTGTAATTTGTAGTTTTCCCTTGTTTCTTGAAAAGAATTATCTGTCGTTAAATGTCCTGATGAGGGATAGATTTGTTCTCAGCTTGCTACTAAGCTTATTATGGTGTCTGTTAGTTCTAATTATTTAACTTCTCAAATCTTGGCTCATCAGGAACCAACTCGGGAGCTGCTTCAGTGGATTTGGAAACTGGGACGACATCATGGCTGTTGCGTTGCAGAAGTGACGTTTTAGCACAACAACATGTTCAATTGGTAATTATTTCATTATCGGTATTATAAATGATACATTTAGTTTGTTTGTTTACGTATACCTATGACCTAATTATCTGCAATTAGCCTGTACTTAATACTGAGAATTGGAAGAATGTTTGGTATTAGTTGCATTTTTCTTTAATTATCATCATTATAAGGTGATGCATGCATGTTTTTGTTATCACAAAAGGTTATGTATAGTGCTCAGAAAAACCACAAGGGCTACACAAAAAGCGTCAGTCAAAAGAATGATCCCGACTATCTTCCTGGTATAGGTTTTAACTCCAAGCTAGAGGCCTTGAGCAGAACAAGTTTAATCGATCATGGCAGTTGCTCTGTTTGTCTATGGGTTTCAGATAATTTAGGACTTTGCGTGCTTCTTTTATCCCGCATTTTGTAACATAATTTTTAGTACACCAACTTTCCTGTTGGTGCAAGTATATGACAACCTGGAGCTTCTGACCATATTTATAGTAATCTATTTTGCTTCTTGTTGTAGGGAAATGTTGTTTTATGTGGCCTTAGAAATGGCCTGATCGTTACAGTTGATGTTCGTGAAAGACAAAATGTGCATTCTAGACTTTCGAGGCATCGAATACCTTATGCCTCTGATAACAGAAAGGTTGGAACGTCTAGTAAGGAGTGGTTTAAGGTAATTCTAGGCATTTTTTTTAAATTTTCTTGCTAAGAGTATTCATATTCCTTATCAAAAGATGTTATTTTTAATGATGTATGATGTTTTTTTATGCAGGTCACAGGGAACATATATCCTTTATGTACCGTAAAAATGCCTTCATCTATTTCAAGGTAACTAGCTTCAGAATTACGCTCATCTGCATTAAGTCCAACCTTTTGTTAAATTTTGTTGTGGTTTTCGAATTTTAGCATGGTATCACTTCAATTCAACGAGCAGTACTTTTTGGCAAGCTCCATGGATGGATCGGTTAGTATTTGTTCTATGTTTTAACTTTCGTCATGAAATTTGAAAAACACCCATGAGTGATTTTGTGGAGCTTTTCCATTTCCATGGACATCATGGAGCCATTTTCTTTTGAAAACAAATCAGTGTGTGACTTTGATGCTTCTGCAGGTAAGGCTTTATGATCAACGCATGATGCAAAGAGGGGCTGTACAATGTTATGAAGGGCATGTCAATTCACATACTCGTATACAGCTTGGAGTAGACCCTACTGAGAAATTTGTAGTATCAGGTTAGTGTCCTAAACTTTTTGTATTCTAAAACCCTCCCCCCAGACCCACAGAGAGTGAGAAATATAAATGGAAAAACGAACCGGTAGGGAGATTTGAAGTTGTCTATTGAATTGTGTTATAGGGGGAGAAGACTGCAACTTTCGGCTTTGGAGCATCAAGTCTGGTGAACTTCTTTTCAAGGATAAGTTTTCTAATTCAGTTCCCACAACTGTGTGCTGGCAGAAACCTGGAAGTATTCATCATCTTCTTAGGCTTTTTCATTCTTTCTGTATCATCTAATCTATGTTCTCAAAATGTTATTTGTTTCTCATGTCTCTCTTTTTTTCTGTCTAGGATTGATGAAGAGATTGCAAAACCGTGAAGATTACGGTCGGGAAAAAGAAAATAGTTGGGGAGCATGGCTTGGATCACAGGAAGGACTTTATTACGCGAACTGGCCAATGACGTGAATAAGAGATTGCTTTATGAATATGGTAAGCAAGCTTATGATAGTTGTTCCAGTATTTCGACGTTTTGAGGTCGATGTCCAGAAAATGGAGTCTAGTACACGGGATACTCATGAACGAAAATCTTACGGATCGAGGTAACGATATTTTGAGTTAAATTATGGTGCAATCCGATCTGCAAGCAAATTTGAAATAAGAAAATTGGCATACATGATCTTAAGAGAGTGTAAATGAGTTTTGGTGCCATGTTATATCCTCCTCTACAGTTAGTTACACCCCCACTAATTGCCTTTTAAGATTATCTTAATCGTTTTTGTATTTTATACTTAGTGTCGGTTAATTAGTTGCTGCTTAGAGTAGGAAATGAGTATTGTAAGAAGAAATGGAAGTGTTGGGGTGTCTTTACTATTCAGAGACTATTTAACTAAGATATTTGTACTGATGATGAGGATGCTAAGGAGCTGTCGTTATTAACTGTAATGTCTTGGTGAATTTACTGATTGCTCTTTCCAACATCTTATGTAAAAGATACTCGTATTGTACCGATGCTAATGTTATGATCTGACTCCTCAGAATCACGAGATTCTTTGCTAATGTTATGATCTGACTCCTCAGAATCACGAGATTCTTTGCTAATGTTATGATCTAACTCCTTAGAATCACGAGATTATTTGGGGGTGTAGAGTGACTGGTTTTGTATATTAAAAGATGTACAGTAATTCTGAATTAGATTGAAGTTTTGATTGCCAAAATGTGTAGTGAGGAGTGAGTGAGGAGGGACAAAAAGATTCTTTAGCTTTGCTTTATAGTAAGTTGTTTAAAACGTAAATGTTTGAGGTGAAAAAGGATAGACAAGGGATTAGGGCATAACTAAATGTCTGTGTCTATGACTTAAACCATGCTTTATGTAAAGTTTTGATAATGATGGAAGTGATGTTGGAATATTTTAGTAAAATATTTTTACCCAATCACTCAGTGGCTTCCCAAAACACTAATATTTTGCTAAAAATTAAGTATAGATGGAGTTAATTTGATTTTTATTTATATAATGGAGTTAATTGATTTTTAAAGAGTCTCAATTGAGATCTTGTAATTTCATAATCATTTCACGTTAGATTTTTTTGTTAATATTTGATAATGAACTTTTATGGACCGTGAACACGGCGCACATCTAGAAGGATATTATGTATCCACTTAAAACTTGAGACGTCAACAATTTTTCCTAACTCATTCCCTCCTCTTTTCTCCCCCCTCCCTCTCTCCCTCAATTATTAAGTGCACACGTAATATCTTTTAACCATGTAGGTGCCAGCTGTATATAGTGCTAATGGTTCGTCAAAAGCGTTACTGAAATATTAGTAGAATGTCTAACGTGGAACGACTATCAAACTACAGGATTTGTAAGCTAGAGTTTACTTTGAAATTGACCTTAAACTACAGGAGATAAATGCATATTTTACTCAAAAATCAATTATGAAGGATCAAGGTAGAAGGATTGTTCTCACATTTTTAGGGGAAAAAAGGCAAAAGAAAAACCCGTGAATGATCAAAACCAGCATTTATGAGTTAGAATTAATGTCTTAGTAAGGAAGAACAAAAGCAAAAATGAAGCATTTGAAAGAGTGAAATTAAAACCAGTCATTTATATTCTGTGAACATTTCAAAATGTGCATTTATATTTTAGCTTGCTCTCCAAAATAAACTTAACACCAAAGACAAGATTTCAAAGTGGAATAATAAGGTCAGTAGCGTGTGTTTTGCATTGATGGGGTTGAGACGGTGCATCATTTGTTTTGTGGTTGCCCCTTTGCTAGATCGATCATTGGCCATTTATTGACGAGATGTGACAGTTTCTCTCTTTTCATGACTTGGAATGAGCTGATTCAACAGATGATATCTCTTAAAAACTCAAAGTCTTATTCATTGTTGAGTACTAAGCTTGTTATCTCTACTTTTATTTACTGCTTGTGGTTGGAAAGGAATAAGAAGATCTTCGTGGGTAAAATCATGGATTCTTTTTCTTCTCTCTGGGAAAATTGCTTATATGGTTAGAGAAGTTATTTTTCCTTGGTAATCATAGATCTCTCAACTTAGATGATTATATATTAAAGAGATGGATGTAATCACTTTATGATGATTCTTTGTTTTCGTTTTCTTTATCCTAAAGCATGACTCTTGTATTTGTGTTATATATTTTTTTCTTTTTGACCCAAAAAACCAGTCATAAAGAGACGACAAAAGAGGATAACAAACACTTGATTTAGACAGTGAATGAAGACGGATACCATTCTTTTGTTTGTAATTTTTGATATTTTAGTTTTTAAGTAAAATTAAAAGAGGGAGGGGAGAGGGAGAGGGGTATGAATGATATTAAGAGAAGGTAATAAGTGATATTTTTCTTATAAAGGAGAAGAGATTGGAAGAGAACGAGCCTTCACATCTGCTTTGGATGCTCATATCCGTATATGACTTTTCACGCAAAACAATGGGGACTTTGATTTATGGATGGATGCCCCCTTTCTTTTTTATTTTTCATAATTGCATTTTCATCCTTTCTCTCTCTCAAATTGCACAGTGTTTTTAATCATTATGTCCCTTGTTTTATTTATCCATATTGGAAATATTGAAATGACACTCTCTTCTTTTTTTAATTTTTCCCAACTTATATTTTATGGTACAAAAAAATGATATATTTAGTACACTTTATTCTCATTTAGGAAATAATGCAATGTATTTTGTTTATAAATGATTTCTGACGTTCTAAAATGAGCAAAAAACATAAAAATATTTTTGCGCAGTCCGTATGTTAATTTTCATTAACTTTTCAATATATTACATTTATGTAAACGTCACGTGGGTTCTGATTTATGTTCCTAACCATGATTTTTTAGATCAATTTTGCATGGACGTCACATATTTTTTTCATTCAAGCATTCAATGGTCAGGAATACATGATTAAGAAATCATCACTATAAATCTATTATTTGCTTAATTAGTCAGCACCTATGTGGAAAATATGATGGAAACTTATCGGAAGTTAATAGAGGCGTCACACAATAGGAAAAGTGCAAGGATCTTTTTTTATTTCAATCTTACTAAATAAGTCGGGTAAAAATTTGTATAATACATAGTATTGACTATATATTATATTAAACATTATGACTATACAAAATTTGTGAGAAATATCCAATATGAATGACACATATTATCACAGAATTTAAATGTTTAAAATTTGATGAGTAGTTGTAAATCTTGTTATTCACCTAGAAAAGCACATTTCTTTCTGGGTTCCCTCCCTTCATTAAATTAAAAACACATTACGTTCTTTAAGTAACTCAAGCATTCCATCAAAATATTCAAATTTGCATGATATTAACCTAATTGTCCTTTTTTGTGTGTGTGTGTATATATATATATATATATATATTGTGTCGAAAATGCAAAAAAAAAAAATGTAACGCTTTTTCCAATTTAAAGAATAGGAAAGATTAAGAAAAAAAAACAGAAAAATAAGATAGAACATAGAAGTAGAACAAACAATTAATATTCATGCAGCACAAAAAGGATGTCAAATAATTATTAGAAATAAGCTACAAAAAGAAAGAAGAAAGAAAGATCGTTCATGATATATCATTTTACATGCATTCATATATCACTAATCTCAGTCATAATCAAATTAAATAATTGACTAATTATTAGATTCACTTTGGAAAATAAAAAAAGTTAAAAAGAAACAAAACTGTTATGGTTCATATTAAACTCATCTAATTTAGTACAAACTAAAAGTTTCTCTATGACTATATACTATATATATACATACATAATGGAAAAACACAAATGACAAACATATAGCTTGATAATTTTTCTCTTTTAGCTTAACCACTAAGTTTCTTTTTTGTAAAAGCCTTTTTACAAAATATAGAAAACAAACGTACGTAGTGACTCATATAAAACAACAAGAAAGATCGTTGATGAGATATTATTTACATGCATTCATATATTGATCATCGTAATTGATTAATTATTAGATTCACTTTGAAAAAAAAAGAGAGATATAAAAACAAACTGTAGTGATTCATATTAAACTCATCTAATTAAGTACAAACTAAAAGTTCTTCTATGATTATAAGCTATATCTGATCAATGGCAAAACACAAATTACGACAAACATATAGCTAGATATTTTTTTACAAAATATAGAAGTCCTTTTAATTTCTCACCTATTTGAAATTGGGTTAGGACCACTTGGAACTTCATGTGCACTAGCATTGAAATTCTCTTTCTGCCATGGCAATGTAAATGAACTATTACTACTAAACCATCTTCTCCTTTCTTCTCTTGCTGATGAGCTTTTGCTTATTCTTCCATATCTTCTTGCAGTGAATTCCATATTTCTCTTCTTCATTTCTCCATCTCTAAGAGAGCTAACAGCTTCATAGCTATGCTCTTTTTCAGCCATAATTGAATGAAAGAAAATCAGAAGAAAGAAAAAGAGAGTTGGGAAATAGATAGAAAAATCATTACTAGCCATGCAAAGTGATGAAGTTGAAAGAATTAAGAGAGAGAGAGAGAGAGAGAGAGAGAGAGAGAGAGAGAGAGAGAGAGAGAGGGCCGGAGGGAGAGAGATGTATCTTCTTTTGTTTTTGTTTTTGAGTTGTATAGTATACTACATGAGGAAATGGGAAGAGAGAGAGAGAGACCTGAAAAATGAAAAAAGATGAAAAAGCAAATAGCAAAAAGATGTGAGTTGGAATATTGCTTTAACATTGTATTCAAGACTTTTAAGGTGATGGGAGATTTGCTTTTCTGTTTCTTGTGATATGAGTTTCAATTAATGAGAACGAAGAAATAAATTATTCAAATAAATTAAGGAAATGGCTTTGAAGCGTCCTTTGGAAGCAGCTGATAGTCCCTTAAGAGTTTTCAGTATATTTTCAAAATATTTGTTATCATATGTATTAGAATATAAATTCAATTCATATTTTAAGGATAAAGAATGAATAAACTCTTAGATACAAACGTAAATTTAATGACATAAACAATAATTAATGAGTGAAAAAAATTGTCCTAGGAGAGAGGAGTATTAAAGTAAAGCCTCACATAAGTTTGAATCATTCAACAAAGACAACACAAGGGCAAGGTCAAAGAAATATTGGATCCATCCTTCAATAACAAAAGGAAAACTACAAAGAGCCATTCATCCTTATTAAATAAGCTTGTAATCTCCTGTTTGACATTTTCTACCCATCCTAATAATAATTAAAAAAAAACAAAACTTTTTCGTGGTCTTGGTCAACCTAGCTAGAGGGTTTGTCAGGGTCTAAAATTAAAAAAAAAAAAAAGAATTGTCCAAAAGAAAATTCAGTTTGCAAGTTAAATCCCAATTTTCTAAAACCGTAAGAAATCGACTCATTTTATCTTGTAATAAAACCTATTACAGCACTCCATCTGAAATAATTCAAGTAATATTTAAAGTGTTCAAGTTTGAGTTTTGATAAAGTATTACAAATAGAGAAGATTAAATTTATTTAGAATATTAGTCAATTGTACATGTGTTGCACGTGTTAAAGAAACTAACAATAAATAATATGAATAAAGCTACACATACAAGTATTTTATCATTTTTTAACTTGTTATGTCAAATACTAAGAATTCAATCTATTAAAGGTTGATGATATTTTTTGTTAAAGGTTTTGTGTTGCTATAGAGATAATTTTCTTAACTAATATCTCAGTTTGGCATGTTCTTAGATACTGCAATTTGGTTGTTGATCGTATTGTGAAGCTGACATTTGCTTCGGTTTTTTGTTGTATTTGGTTTAATGTGATTCCTCCTGATGTTTTGAATTAGTGCTTATATTGACTCTTGTTAATAATTTTCTTGTCCTTATTTGTTGATGGATTTTATTCTCTCAGAAAGATAGAAAAAAGATTTGAACTATTAATTTCAATATTAAATTATTTACCTATACAATTATTTGATGTAATTCGATCTATTAAACTAATTTATCTCTGAATTTTTTACAACTCATATATTTTTAATAATTAGAATAGTAAATATGATTTTAGTAGAGAGAATATCAGAAGACGTATCAAATTCAGAATTCTATATAATAGTGAGAGCATGTGTGAATATACTATAGACTTAAAAAAGGTAAAAAAAACAGTTTAAAAAAAATTCTAATTTTCTCCTCTTAGTCTCAGTTATAATATACTATAGACTTAAAAAAGATAAAAAAATAGTTTAAAAAAAATAAAAAAAGATTTGAAGTATTAATTTCAATGTCAAATTATTTACTTCTCAAATTCTTTAACAAAATTAGATCTATTTAAACTAATTTGTTTCTTAATTTTTGACAACTAATATATTGTAAATAATTGACATGATAAATATGATTTTGGTAGAGAGAATACCAAAACACTTATCAATTTGAAATTAAATATAATAGTAAAGACAATTTATGTCTAAAAATAGTTCTCCTCCCTCACCTCATTTAGAAGTAGTAGTGATAAGTCTTGAAAAAGTGGATTAAAATTCAGCAATAACTATTGTTTTAGGTTAATAATTTGATAAACCCTTGTTAGCTAATTCCTTGATCTTGCCTTATTGGTGAAAAAAGACAGATGAAAATATGTAATTTTGTCTAATGAATTATGAGAAACATGATTTTATGTTTCAGAAACAAACTTCGAGATTAAAGGTACGAAATATTTTATTTAATTACTCTCACACGTCACACACACCTCAATAGGTCGTTTGTACGTAACCTTATTTATTTAGTAAACATTATTATTAATATTTACAATCTACAAAGACTAGGAACCGTTAATTATTTACTATAGTCATTGTTGAGTAGTAGTCCGTAGCTCATCGATTCTTAAGATTTCAAACATGAAGTATGTAGCAAACACAATGAGAACTAGTAGCATCGGTAGCAATCATCGTCTCAAACTTTGGTCAAAATGCAGACTACTGAATGTAGAGTCCGAAAGACTTTTTTCGAGAAATTTTAGCCTTGTATATCTATTCACAATATTTGTCATGTTTGCATTTTTTTCGACTAGTTCTTCTTTGCTCATACGGACAAACCTTTCCCGCTCGCTTCTGATTTAAACACATGGCCGTTTACAAACGTTATAAAACTATATATAACATATATGGACAAACTCTTTCCCGCTCGCTTCTGATTTAAACACATGGCCGTTTACAAACGTTATAAAACTATATATAACATATATGGACAAACCTTTTCCCGCTCACTTCTGATTTAAACACATGGCCGTTTACAAACGTTATAAAACTATATATAACATATACTAATGTTGGTGTTACAAAAAGAGAAATGTTCTATGTTAATTTGATTATGTTCCTACAAGAAAGATATTGTTATATAATAAAGAGATCATCTAGTTAACTATGAGATCATCTCGTTAACGTGTACTCAAATAATAGTAATTAATTGTGTGTGCTTGTGTGCATGTGTATGCGTGCGCTATATATGAGAGTGGTGTGTATACGCATATATGTGTAGAACTGATAATAATATATAATAACTCTAGTTGACTTAACATAAATTTTGACCATTTAAATATGAGTGAATCTATTAGGCCATTATGTGAATATATCGTACCAAAAAGATACATATATACCTCACTTTGAGTTATATTAAACACAAAATGAGGTACATTTTTCATATAACTCATTTTATTCTCTACAGAACCCAAACTTATCATAATAAATCCAACCCACCTCTCTCTCTTCTTTCCCCTCTCCCCACCTTTGTTTCCCCTCATTTTCTTGTCTCTTTCATTCTCTGTTTTTTCTCCTTTTTGTAGACTTGTTCCTGCATTTTTTTGGTTATACTGCAGAGATTTCCTTCCATTTTGGAAGATTTTGTTGTCTACTGGTTGTGTAGATTTTGATCCACCAATTCTCGGGTCCTTGATGGTTATTTTCTCTTCGGATATGACAGCTTTGGTATTTTTTGTGCTTCTTCTATTTGTGACACAGTCGTATGTCCCCGATCTGTTCGAGATTATTTTATTCTTCATCCAATTATGTGTTTGTAGTGTTAGTTGACCGAGCCAGATTTGGATGGTGGAGGACCTTTGGAACGAGCCGTTTGTGCTCTATTTTTATGTGTTGTACATACACATGATTCTCTCACTGTACGTGAGTATATTTAAATGAGTTTTATCTGACACTTGTAATTATTTATTTATATTTAGATTTGATAGTTTTGTTTAGATCTTGTTCTGTTGTAACTCTCCTCATTAATGAAATGGGGTTTTTATCTCAAAAAAATCCACACCCAAAGGCTAATTCAGTAATCAATCATTTTGTCATATTTTTCATGAAGTAGATAGAGTAGAGGTGGTCAATGTATTCAACTTCTAATAGAACTAGTTTAGATTTTTGTTTGGAAGGAGCTTTACCCAAAAACTAGAGTTTAACTTAATTTAACCCAACTTTTACATAATTGAATTGAAGTATAAAACTACTTACTTGTCTTAATTACGAAAAGAATGAAGAAAACAAACATCACAAAATAAATAATTGATTTTCGAGTCTTAGTCATGTTGTTGTTTTTTTATTTGCTTATGCATTTTCTATCTTGGCAATGATCAGGTATTTATAATATTTATGTATGCAATTTTCTTTTCTTTTTTTCTCTTCAAGTTCTAGGATACAACAATGTTTGAAGTAATTAATTTTTTATTACACTAGCCTCATTTTCCCCTTATTAAAAGTCATCTTTATGTGTCCTCTACTAGAGACCAAGGCCTTTCTTACAGCAAATACCAACATCCTAATAATAATTTAAAAAACAAAAACAAAACTTTTTCTTGGTCTTGGTCAACCTAGCTAGAAGGTCCGTAAAAAAATTGTCCAAAAGAGAATTCAGTTTGCAAGTTTAATCCCAATTTTCTAAAATCCTAAGAAGTCGAGTCATTTTATCTTGTAATAAAACCTATTATAGCACTCTAACTGAAATAATTCAAGTAATATTTGAAGAGTTCAAATTTGAATTTTGATATAAGTATTTGAACATTAGAAATAGAGAAGATTAATCAATAATATCTTCTAATTAGAAGATAAGTTTTGAAAAAGTCGGTTAAAATTCAGCAATAACTATTGTTTTAGGTTAATAATCTGATTAACCCTTGTTAGCTAATTCCTTGATCTTGCCTTATTGGTGAAAAAAGACAGATGAAAATATGTAATTTTGTCTAATGAATTATGAGAAACATGATTTTATGTTTTAGAAACAAACTTAGAGATTAAAGGTACGAAATATTTTATTTAATTACTCTCACACGTCACACACACCTCAATAGGTAGTTTGTACGTAACCTTATTTATTTAGTAAACATTATTATTAATATTTACAATCTACAAAGACTAGGTACCATTAATTATTTACTATCATCATTGTTGAGTAGTAGTCCGTAGCTCATTGATTCTTAAGGTTTCAAACATGAAGTATGTAGCAAACACAATGATAATTAGTAGTATCGGTAGCAATCATCATCTCGAATATGGTTTCATATTCTCGCGGCTTTTGGTCAGAATGCTGAATGCAGAGCCCGAAAGACTTTTCCCGAGAAATTTTAGCCTTGCATATTTTGTCACAATATTTGTCATGTTTGCATTCTTTGTCGACTAGTTCTTCTTTACTCATATGGACAAACCCTTTCCTGTCCGCATCTAGTTTACACACATGGTTTACAAACGTTATACGACTATACATAACTTATCCTAACATTGATGTTATAAATAATGTTCTGTATTAATTTGATTATGTTCCTACAAGAAAGATATTGCTATATAATTAAAGGGATCACCTAGTTATGGTGTACTTAAACAATAGTAACTAATTGTGTGTGCGTACGTGTGTACGTGCGTCCTATATATGAGTAAATGATTCTAGTTGACCTAACATAAGTTTAGATGATTTAGATATAAGAATGTACCGTATTAGAAAAATATATTTTGTACCTCACTTGAGTTATATTAAACACAAAAGGAGGTACATGTTTCATATAACTCATTTTATGGTCTACGAGCATCCAAACTTATCATAATAAATCCAACTTCCCTACCCAAAAAAAGGAAAATTCAATAATTATCCATTTTGTCATATTTTTCATGAAGTAGAGTAGGGGATGGTCGATGCATTCAACTTCTAATTGTAGAACTAGCTGGTTTAGATTTTTGTTTGCTTTACCCAAAAACTAGAGTTTAACTTAATTTAACCCAACTTTAATATAATTGAATTGAAGTATAAAACTACTTACTTGTCTTAATTACGAAAAGAATGGAGACAACAAACATCACAAAATAAATAATTGATTTTCGAGTCTTAGTCATGGTTTTTTTATTTGCTTATGCATTTTCTATCATGGCAATGATCAGGTATTTATAACATTTATGTATGCAATAACCTCATTTTCCCCTTATCAAAGGTCATCTTTATGTGTCCTCTACTAGAGACCAAGGCTTGTCTTGCAGCAAATACCAACATTTTTCTATTTATAAAACTTTGTTTAGAAGACAAGGTTTGCATCCAAATCTAGACATTTGTCTTTTCTCGTCGTACTTATAATATATTTATTAAACTTATTAAATGATGTAAGCTTTTATATATACCATAGTAAAACTAGCATGTCCAACATTTAATCTAAGTACAAACAGTATTGCTATTTGGATATGACATCAACATCTCTTCGACGTCCTTAACCTTACAAGTTATTAACTCAAAATGAACTCCCATAGGTTAAAAAAAAGGAGAAAAATACTTAGAATAAACTTTTTTATTATTATTATGAATGCATTTAGTATTCATAACTCATCATTAGAGGTCTATATAAAGGATAAATTGAGTTAAGTACACAAAATAAGGTGCAGCCATCTAAATAACATGTAAAAAATGGAAATATTTATCCGTGGATTAATGATTGCTTAATACTCCTTCAGCGTATATGTTTGATTGCTTATGTGTGAATGTAATACTAAATACATATATAGAGGAGGTAATATAGAAGGATAAGATAAGATTTTATAGCACTAAGACGTGCATCGCATTACTCATCCAGTATCTCTGTGCATAAAATACATAGTCCTCATTAATATTATATGGTGTTATTTGTAAATATTAGTTTTACTCTCCCATTCAAAACTTCTGTCCTATTATTATTTCTCCCCTTTTCTAAATTTCAGAGAGGTACATTTTCTCTTTCTCTCAAGAACTATTATTCTTCATTTCGTTTTTAACCAATTTTTACGTGAAGTGGCAATAGTCCCTACATTGAAAAGAAAGGTACAACAAAAATAGATTTATGACTATGGTAAGATCAAATTTTTTTTTAATTAAGTTCCAAATTTTGAGTGGAATTGGCGAAGAGAATAACTCGAGCTCACAACGTTTAAGGTATATGTGGAACTTAACAAACTGCGTCAATACATTTTATCAAAATCAAAACAACTAAACATCATGTATTTTTGACGAATTGAACGATAATGCTCATTCTCATTGGAACTTCAATTATATATGTATAACATATAGTAATTAAGAAAACAACAGTTAATTAGCCTATAGTAGACTCTTAACATATCAGAATCGTCCCATCATTACAACACAGATCACAACCGAATTAAGGAGAAAAATAGGACAAAACCCAAAAGCCAAAAACCCCAGAGAATTAGAAAGAAAGAGAACATCAATTAGGATTGACAAAATTACAGTTGGTACGAATTTCACCTTCGAAAGGACCAGTAAGGACTTGAATGTTACCAAGTTTAGCCATGGAAACACCAAATTGATGATGGAAAACAGAAGGTTGATAAGCCAAAGCTTTAGCAATGGGAGAAGTTCTTGAATCAGTGTAAAGCAAAGAATCAGTGGTTAAAAGACCCATTTTCTTTGGAAGATTATCATAGTATTCATTGTCAAATTTTCCAGGAGTAGTTGCATCAAGATCAACATAATCAGAAGCCCATCTGCATTTCCTTTTCAAAAAGTTCAAGTATTTTGGATCAAGTGATGGGTCTGCTTTCCCACTTCCTGTGTAGTTGTATAGCCTGTTTTGTATCACTCCACATGTTGCCCTTCCTATTGTATGTGCTCCTGCATTGTAGGAAAACACATTTTCTTTTCCTCAGAAAAAATAAATGAGAGTAGCTATAATTTCTTGTGTTAGGGAAGAGGGTAGTCCTCAAAACAATTAAGTTGAATCCGGATCTCCTCCTGTTGAGAGTCTAACCGGAAGTATTATGGTGAGTTAATTTGAGTCTTGCATCGAATCTCAATGACCTAAATCAACTTAACACAGAGTATAAGATAAGTTGGATGGACTTTTTTGTTTTTTGCTTTTCTAAAACCAAGCTAGGCCATTGGAGATATGAGGTAAAGGCTCCAGATGGGATATGGCCTCTCCTGATCCTCGGAGCAGGAGAGGACCTAATTCAAAAAAGTTGACAGTCCAACCGATCTAGATCTTTCGATCTAATTTAGACGAACCAGATGAGATGAACTCAATTGGGCCGTCCATATTTGAACTGTCCGTTTAGATCCGGAGAGCTGCCTCTACAGTAGGCAGTCCCTACGGTTGAGGATACACTATAGAGATCCTTGTGTTGGTTAGAAATATGGGAAGAAATAAATTACCTGAAAGAACAACCAGGTCAAGAACATTCAAACCCTTAGATTGGAAAAGCTCAATAAGGTCAGTAATACGTTCAAACCCCATTGGAACAGATTTAGTTTCTTTAGCGATAGAAACTCTTCCATCTCTTCTTCCGTACGGTATCATCCAATAAGGACCTCCTATTAGAACTGTTGCATCTCTTGTTGCTGCTGTCAATATATCAGCACATGATACTGTCTTTGGACATCTCTTCTCTATTTCTGCTTTTATATCATCTATCACTTCAAACCCTCTTAATGTCTTACTTGCCGGTGCGCTTCTTTCGCTTCCCTTGTAATCTAACAGTATTGAGGCATCACATCCCTGTAAAAAAAAAGGTAACAATATGTATGTATCACCATAGTGCTCAACAGTACTGATTATAATATTTTGTAAGAAAATAAATTATTTACCCGAACGATGCAATCGTGGAAGTGTAAGCGAATGAGGCTGGCAGCGAGGGTGTAATCCCTTTTAATCCATTCTTGAACTTTTCTATGAATGATGCCTTCAACTTCTGGACAAGTTTGATGGTAGAAACCGTAGGTAAGATAATCTTGAAAGGGTGAGAATTCCTTCAGCTTTTGAATTTCCAATGTGAATTTTGGATCTCCTTCTTGAGGGGGTTTCTTTGCAGATGATGATGAGATTGAAATAACGAGGAAAATTACAGCAAAGAAGGAAGCTGAAGAACCCTTCATGATTTCTCTGGACCTTGTTAATTACTTCGTCCCCTCAGTGATGGAAATGTGATTGCCGAGTTCGATGATTTGTGAATGAAAGTATATATAGATTTCAATTTAATAAAAAATAATTATCTTAAAAAAAAATACTACGTGAGAAGCATACAGTTAGCCCAGAAGACTAATGTTAAGACATGCCAGCAAGTAAGTTGACAATAAAACTTCCCCCTACATAATATAGTATTTTTAACATAATATTAAAACAATTGACTTGTCCTATTAATCCTATTTCTTCCATTTCTAGTTAATTTTTCTGGTACAAATTATGTATTCAAATACACAAGAAAATTAAAAGAAACCCATTTAATTTAAATATATTATATTTTACATAATTAATGGTGTTGTTTAGAATTTTAGAATGTAAGATTAGGAAAAAGAATGAGAGAAGTATAGGGAAGTAAAGATTGATTGATCTCACGAATTGGGAAGGAAGTGGATCTCCTCTACAATTGTTTGAGAATATAAAATATATATTGTATTTGAATTAAATATTAAAAGAATGGGCTAAGAAAATCTTACAAGTATTATGAATAGTTAGATGTACTAACTGTAGAGGTTCAAAATTGACTGGGCCCAAGTCTCAACTCATTATCTCAAAAATCATTAGATCTCGGGCATGACCGACTCTTTGGCCTATCATGGAAGCCCACTATTTCTCTCTATAACTATATAATGCATAGCTCATTCACCAAGTATTCATTATCTAGCTTTGACCTCATGCTGTCAAAATCATTACTGACTTGAACGTCGAAGTCTAATTGGCTAGGCACCACATCAGTGTCAAGTTGATACTCTTACGTTCACTCTTTTTGTCTTATTCTCAAGTTCATCATCTACTTACTGACGATGCGTGGCAACACATCTGACAATAGATTTTCAGCATCTACAGTTTGGCACCATCTATGGGAAATGAAATCATTTTCCAAACATGAAATTTGTCACGCACTATTGTAATATTGAACATGAGAAACAATACCGAAAAAATTTCATCACCATGGCCTATCAGGGTAGCTCAATCAACTGATGCTTTATCGACTTTGGCTTTGTCATCCTTGACTTCGTTAGCCTTGGCTCCATCAGCTTAGCTACATCAATGATGTTATGTCGACCTTGGTTCCGTTAGCTTAGCTCCAACTTCGTTTCTTCTTAGCTTGAACAAGCCATTCAAAGTTGCGGGTCCTGCTAATGATCTAAGTCAAACCCTTGAGTTAGCACAAGTTATTCTCTATAGGTAGTACTCCACAAGCCAAACATGTTAGGGATATTGATGAACTGGACGATCAAGCACGAAGAATTCGATATTCCTTACCAACTTCAGACAATTATCAAGGCTAAGCTCTTTCAGACTTCCTTGTGGAAATGGCATTCACCAACCAACCTCATCTTCCACCGACTTCATATCTTTGGGTTGAACTTAGGACGTAGAATGGGGGTAAAAGAATTCATATTGTTCACTGATTCATAGTAGTTGGAATTTGCAATATCCGAGATGGAAGAAAAACTACGATCATTTACCTACACTTCGAGCCTTTTTTTCATTTCAAAATACAAGTCCTTAAATTTTCACTTAAGACAGAAAAATACTTTACTCTTTATCAAGGCAAAAGCCTTTTGGTTTTTCCCAATACAAAAATCCTTTAGTTTTTCACCAAGGAGAAAGTTCCTATGTTTTCACTTAAGACCTAGGTCCTTCGATTTTCACCAAGGCAAAAGTCCTTAAGTTTTCACTTAAGGCAATAATTCAGCTTTTACTCAAAGGAAATATCCTTAAGTTTTCATTTAAAGCCACATGTCTATGTGATGCGGCAACAGCCTAGCACTTCCAGGCACATAAGTTCTATTGATTTGGCTACCAAACGTCTAAACTTGGCTTGCAACGAGGCACAAACAATGAGAGCAGTTCTCAGACTCATAAGTTCTCGTGCTCCAACTGCCAAATATTTAAACTTGGTCCGCATGAAGCAGATCCTTAGGAGCAATTCTCATGTACATAAGTTTTCGTGGTCTGACCACCACAGTTCTACACTTGGCCCAAAGGTGCTAAGTCCCCAATTTTGGTCTGTCAAGCTCCACACTTGATAGGAAAAATGGGCACATCGGTCTGCCACAATTTTACACTTGGCCCGAAGACGCTAAGTCCTCAGGTTTGGTCTATCAAGCTCTGCCCTTGACCTAAAATTGGGGCCACGAGAGTCTACCATTATTCCAAAAAGTGCCAAGTCCCCACACTTTCGTGTGTCAAACTCAATCTTTGACCCGAAAACGGAGCCACATCAGTTTGCCACAGTTTTACACTTGGCCCGAAGGTGCTATATCCCCACGTTTTGTCTGTCAAGCTTCGACCTTGACCTGAAAATAGGGTCACTTCGGCCTGCCATTGTTTTACACTTGGCCTAAAAGTGCAAAGTCCCCACACTTCCATGTGTCAAACTCAACTTTTGATAAAAAACGGGGCCACATCGGTTTGTCACAGTTTTTCACTTGGCTCGAAGGTGTTAAGTCTCCACGTTTGGTCTATCAAGCTCCGCCCTCGACCTAAAATGGGCCCACATCGATCTGTCACAGTTTTACACTTGGCCCAAAAGTGCCAAGTCCCTATACTTTGGTCTGTCAAACTCTAACATTGACCTAAAATGGGGCCGCTTTGGTTTTCCAAAGCTTAGCACTTGGCCCGAATGTGCCCAAGTCTCTATGTAAACATGGAAGCGAAGATTTCAAACTTAGTCCATAATAGGGCAAAATCCCTGGTTAGGCAATGCCAGGTGAACCTTGCAACCAACATGTTCGAAACTAAACACCGTAACTCTCTTCGAACTCATTACACGGCCTCATTATTGTTTGAGCCAGGAGGACATAACATACAAGGTGAAAAATATGATCCAAGCAACAAAAAATATTGTCTAAGATTCTCTTAGTTTCTCCACATCACTATGACATGCGTATTTGGTACGATGAACAAGCAAATTCAGACACTCAGGAAAATAAGCTTAGTCAAGATAAGAAGGACTTTGTTGTCAAGAGCAATGCCATAGGTGGAAATAAGGAGTACTAAAAATCAAAGGCCACATGTGATTGACACAAGCTTCGCAAGGTAAACTAAAAGTTAAAACAAGATAAATTGTTGTAGTCGAACGTAAAATAGACTCAACGTTTGGTTTTCTTAGGACAAGACTCGGAAGGAATCTCACTATCAGTAAGGATGGTATCACCTTCGAATTTCTTATATGGAGGAGACCACGAGCCAACTTTCACATCAAAATACTTTATCTCCATATCATCTCGACCTTTGAGATAAGCTTCAGTGTACAATTCTTTCATATCTTGCTTAAGCGTATCATGCGACATAATCGGCGCATCAAATCTTCGTTGGGGAGAATGCTAGTCCTCATATAACATAGAGTTATGAGATTTGACTTTGTCTAACATGGTTTGAGAATGCATCAAGTCAGCCTCAGTCTTTTCCAGTTAGGTCTTCATAGTCTCCAACTCTGCAAGATATTTATCATGCTTCTTACCTAGCACAATGACCTTCCGAGTCAAGGCTGTCATACTATGTAATGATTGAAAAATAAATAAAGTTAGAATGGTCGGGAGATTCAAATGCAAGATCAACATAAAGTAACATGTCATACCCGTAAGTGGTAAGCGAGACCATCATCTTTCAACTCATTTTCGGGAAGCTTGAATGAGAGCTTTTGATCCTTCGTGAACAAAATAAACTTACCTATGTCAGGAACCAGATCATCCTCACTCCCGACCGTGTCTCTACCCCCAGTTCATCATCAATACCTCCAGTTATCCCAGCTTCCACTTAGGACCATTCGACAAAGAATAACCAACTGACACATGTGATCATCGTTGCAGCAAATGAGGACTATTCTATTAGAATTATGTCCATAGAATAGGGTGTACTAACTATTTTATAAGTATTTAGTTATTTTTCAGACATTTTGTATTACTGAATTTAATTAACGAATAAAAGTTTTTTAATAAATTAAAGTGTATTTATTATTTACTTAAGTCCTGGAACTATTGTCAATGTAAGAAGAGTAAAGACTGAGGGGTCTTCCAGGTAAACTCTTTTGAAATAGTTCAGAATGTTACTCACAGTCTTAGAATCGACCAGGAAATCAAGTCCGATTATAATTATTAGGTTGAATCAAAAGGATGCCGGTCTTGGGGCATAGGAGTGGAGACTCTAATGGTTGACCTTGACATGTTGTGTAACATGTTAACTAGACCAGTAATCAATTAGTTTACAGCAAAGCCATTTATCTGGCTCTAAATATAATCGTTACACCCATAAGGCTATTTTCATAATTACCTTAATCCTGATGTGAATAAGAAACTTGACTTAGTAAATCTTTGATATGTCAATGAACTGAGTTTGAATTGTTGGACAAATACATCGATTGTGTTGGAGTTGCGTGACTCACAAATATGAAAATTCGTGATGAGATTACAATTGTAACAATATCACCGTATGTTTTATTGATAGGTGTGTGAATAAATTAACTTGGTCAAGTATTCGATGAAGTGAATTATTGAATAAGACATGGTGAACTCTACGAGACAATTCAATGTTATGTCTTTATTTTTCACAGACAATAAATGAGTTAAGGATATAATAACTTGAGGGGTAAATGGTAATTTTATATCATGTATTTGTTACTGATATTCGCAAACGGTAATATGTTAAAATATTCTGTGAACCGTGAAATAAAAGTGTTTATTTGCATCAATAGAAAATATAGCGTACATGAATCTAGAGTTGATTTGGTATCAGACATATAGTGGAGACGTACGATGTCATGATTAAATAGGTCGGGAATTCTGGAGATAAATTGGCCGAGTATTTAAGTCCTACATTTTTATTCGTGTGGATCCATTCGGTCTCAAGAGTAGCTCATAAGGACAAGAATGAAAAACAACACTAATTGGACCAAAAATGTGTTTTGGACCAAGGTATATTTTCAGAACTCATAAATGATGGGTGTTGTCATTTAATTAGTGAAGAGTAAGTAATTAATGTTCAAATTAATTAATTAGTTATTTTCTAATTATTAGATAATTAATAAATAAAAAAATTAATTAATTAGTTGATTAAGATTGATTTAATTTATCGATTTGGATTGATGAATTTGGACACAACATTGATTATAGTGAGATATGCAATTTTCGGCAATAGCAAATAATGGGGGGTGAATTTTTGGTAATTTGACATATAGGAGTATATGTGCAAATTCTGTAATTAATATATAAGTGATGACAATAGGGTTGCGTCCCTAACCCTAACACAGTGTAGATTCCACAAAACATAAAAAAGTTTCTCCCCCTCCCCCTACTTGTCGTTAAATCCATAGAGGAGAAGGAAAAATTCAATTTTTCTACTCCAATTGTTTTAAGAGCTCACACTCAATTCCCGATTAACATCCGATTGAGATATACTTCTAAATTCTATGAGTGGTCGTTGGTGTGAAGACTGATTTGATTTGTAAAAATAAGAAAGAACGCGAGACGTCTAATAGGATTCTACCAAAGTCAGGAATTACATGCTTGTTAATGCAGGTACCGACCTGAATATGACAAGATATATTGATTCTGATTTTCAAGCAGACAATGATTCTAGGAGGTCCACTTCAGGATCGATGTTCATCTGAACTGTGGAGCAGTTGTATGGAAAAGTATCAAACAATTTTGCATTGCTGATTCTACCATGGAAGCTGAGTATGTGGCAACTTGTGAAGCTGCAAAGGATGCTATATGGCATAGAAAGTTCTTGAAGACTCTAAAATTTTTTTCAGAAGCTGACAAGCCCGTGACACTTTATTACGATAAGAGTGGGGCTATAGTGAATTCGAAGGAACAAATGAGCCATAAAAGATCCAAACACATAGAGCGTAAATGTCACCTGATTAGAGAGATTGTTTAGTGTGGAGATGTTGTAGTAACACACATTTCAACAGTAAAAAAACCTAAACGATCCCTTCACAAAGACTTTAAGTAGTAAAGTCTTTGATGGTCATCTAGAGTGCATGGGGATATGAGATTGTACACGCCTACTTTAGTCCAAGAATGAGATTGTTGAAATTATGTCCATAAAGTAGGGTGTAATAACTATTTATAAGTATTTAGTTATTTCTCAGAAATTTTGTATTACTGAATTTAATGAATGAATGAAAGTTCTTATATTAATTAAAGTTTGTTTATTATTTACTCAAGTCCTAAAACTATTGTCAACGTAAGAAGAGTAATGACTGAGGAGTCTTCCAAACAAACTCTTCTGAAATAGTTGAGAATGTTATTCGCAATCTTAGGATCGACTGGGTAATCAAGTCTGATTACAACTGTTAGGTTGAATCAAATGATGCCGGTCTCAGGGAATGAGAATAGAGACTCTAACGATGGACATAGACATATTGTGGAATACGTTGAATAGACCAGTAACCACTTAGTTTAGACCAAAGCCGTTTATCTAGCTCTAAATCTAATTGTTACACCTATAAGAATATTTCATAATTACCTTAATCCTGAGGTAAATACGAAACATGACTAAGTTAGTTACAATCTTTGATATGCCAAATGAGTGAGTTTGAATTTTCGGACAATAACTCGACTGTAGAGATCGTGATTCAACTATGTTGGAGTTGCGTGATTTACATATAAGAAAATCCGTGGCGAGATTGCAAATGCAACAACATCAGCTTATACTTTGTCGATACGTGTGTGAATAAATTAACTTAGTCAAGTATTCAATGAAATGAATTATACGAGAAGATTCACTGTTATGTCTTTCCTTTTCGCAATCAATAAAAAAGTTAATGATATAATAACTATAGGGGTAAAATAGTACTTTTACATCCCGCTCTTGTGACTGATATTTATGAGTGGTAATATGTTATAATATTTTGTGGACCGTGAAATAAAAGTGTTGATTCGACATCGGACCTATAGTTGAGTCGTACGATGCCAAGATTAAATAGGTCATGAATTTATAGAGATAAATTCACCGAGTATTTGAGCCTTAAAATATGTTTTGTACCAATGTATATTTCTCGAACTCATAAATGATGGGTGTTGTCACTTAATTAGTAAAGAGTAAGTAATAAATATTCAAATTAAATAATTGGTTATTTTTTAATTATTAGATAATTAATAAATAAATAAATTAATGGATGAAGATCAATTTAATTTATCAATTTGGATTGATGAATTTGGACACAACATTGACTCTATGAAGAATGCAATTTTCAGCAATAACAAATATTATGGGATTAATTTTTGATAATTTTTCATATAGGGGTATATGTATAAATTTTAAAATTAATATTTAATATATGACAATAGGGTTGCATCCATAACCCTAACATTATGTGTGATTACACATAGTAGAAAAAAGTTTCTCTCCCTCCTCATGCTTGTCGCTGAAATCCATAGAGGAGAAAGAAAAATTCGATTTTTCTTCTCCAATTATTTTTAGAGCCCACACTTAATATCTTATCAACATCCGATTGAGATATACTTCTGAATCCTACGAGTGGTTATTGGTGTGAAGACTTATTTGAGTTCTGCGAAGAACACGAGACGACTAATAAGATTCCACCAAATCAAAATTTTTCCATACACGAAAGGTATAAAATTGTTTTCCCACTATTGAATACATTTAACTTAGTATATATAGTCGCATGTATGATTTTAATATATAATACGATTAAATTGGTTGATATGAAAATTTTGTATTTTCGATCCACGAACTGTTTGTGGTTCATTGATTTTTTCTTGAATTTTAAAATCCGATCCAACACGTTCCCCATGCTCCGTCGGATGGATGAACCAGCCTCATGCTCCGTCGGATGGACATAGCATCCTCTTTCTCTTGCGGAAGGAGCATCCTCATGCTCTGCCGGATGAACAGAGCATCCTCATGCTCCGCCGGACGGACGAAGCATCCTCATGCTCTGCCGGGCGGACGGAGAGAGCTTTATGGTGTTCACGGTTCGGTTAGGTCAGTTTTTTTGGCAAAAAATCAAACTGAACTGAAATTTTGGTTCAGCGACAAAACCAAACCATGAATACTAAAAGAACTGAACCGTGAGTTTTTGTTAAGTTCGGTTCGGTTCTTCAGTTCGGTATTATTAATTTAAAAAATTAAAATAATTTTAATTGATATTATTGAAAAAACAAATATAAAATTAAAGTTTTGCTTCAGTTATGTTCGATTTATATGAAATTATATTTAAAAATTACAAAAATAATATAAATTTAAAGATTCGGTTCGAAAATCACCAAAATTCTGAACCGAACCGAAACTTCGATTCGGCGATTTTCCCGAATCAAACCCAGCATACGTAATGAACCGACAGAACTGATCATTTTCGGTTTGGTTTGATTTTGAACACCCCTAGAGAGAATCCTCATGCTTCGTCGATGGACAAGGATCACCTTCATGTTCCATTGGATGGCTAGGGCATCCTCATTCCCGTCGGACGAATGGAGCATCCTCATGCTCTGTCGGATGGACGGACATAGCATCCTCATGGTCCTCTGGACAGACGGAGCACCTTCATGCTCATCGCCCGCCAGAAGAATGAAGAATCCTCATGCTCTGTCAGACAGACGGATGGACGGAACACCCTCATGCTTCGTCGATGGACAAGGACCATCTTCATGTTCTGTTAGATGGCCAGAGCATCCTCATTCCCCGTCGGACAAATGGAGCATCCTCATGCTCCGTTGGATGGACAAACATAGCATCCTCATGGTCCTCCGGACGGACGGAGCACCCTCAACCTCCGCCAGATGGACACACCATTCATGCTCCGCCAGAGGGATAGAACATCCTCATGCTTCGCCAGACGGACGGACGAAGCATCCTCATGTTCCACCGGACGGACGAAGCATCCTCATACTCCATCAAACGGACAGAGCATCCTCATGCAGCACCAAACAGACGGACCATCCTCATGCTCCGTCGAACGGATGGACCATCCATGCTCCGCCGGATGGACGGACCATCCATGCTCCACCAGACGAACAAAGCATCCTCATGCTCCGCCGGACGGATGGAGCATCCTCGTGCTCTGCTGGACGGACGAAGCATCCCCATGCTTTGCCAAACAACATCCTCATGCTCCGCTGGATGGACAGACCATCCATTCTCTGCCACCGGACGGGCATTTTCATGCTCGGCCGAATGGAACATCCATGCTTCATTTTTGAACGGATTGTAAGGTTGAAGCACACGGTTTCTTCATCCTCATAAAACCATTTTCATAGTTCAAGCATTTTAGAGTAAGAAATCTTTTAAAAAAGTAAATTACCAAACAATGGGAGTTGATCGACAACTGGAGCACCTAATCCTACACCTTTCCACTTTGACTCAGTCAGAAGGCTTCGGAGAATACAATCATGCACGGTAAGAAAGATATTCAAGTTGCATTTCACCAAATCTGATAGTGGAATTCTACTCTAGTTATTTTGATATGTAAGGAACACATCTTAGAGAAATACTCAATGTAAGTGCTACAATGATGAGACAGAGTGAGATAAAACATTCAACTTTAGTTACCCCAGCGAGTCGGAACGTAAAAGTGAGTAGGATTCTCGTCAGAACCATATTCCCTATCGCCTTGAACAAAGAAGTAGTATTCTTGCCAATTTTTATTACCCATGGGTTGACCATATAAAAGCTTCAAGCCTCTTTTACAATTAAGGGAACATATGCTGAGACTTTCTTTAGATATAGTATAAACGCAATTCAGGATGCCTAATCTGAACTCCAGTCAAGTTACCAAGTACAATCAAGCATAATAGGTTTCTCCAAAAGATAGGTAGAGGTTGGGAAGGAGCTAGGTTATAAAAAGATAAAGCATCACTAACAAGATTTGGCAAGGGAAGCCTAAGTCCAAACATGAAAGGGTATTCATAGAAGCAAACCCATCCATCTTATATAGAGTCGGGCCTTTCTAAATGAACGCTAGTCTAATTTCCACTGAAGAAGGGAAATTATATGATTGACGAATCCTGCCGAGGTTAGAAAGAATGAGCTTGCTAGGTGGAAGTTTGGTTCGATTCAATTTTTTCTTACGCGAAGATTTAACCGTACTGGATTGAACTTCATCAACCTCGACCAACACACAAGACTCGACCGAGGCATGAACTATGTCGCTTGGTCGATTTGGTTCAATAATAACCAAATCGCCACATTCAGCCATGGATGAACGAACATATTCAGACATGTGTCATTACTCACGCTTCTCACCCTATGCATTTGTCTATATTAAATCTGATATAAGATCAATGAAATAAAAGGAGAAGGAATTAATCTTACCTCAATAAGGAACTTCACCAAACTCAAAAAGGGTTCATAGAAAAAGAATGGGACAAGATTCAAGGTTTTGAAGAGATCAAAACGTATGATTTGAACAAAAACTTAATCCCGTCAGTCATCGGTCATGCAGATTTAGAGCTCTATTTTGACCCTGAAAGTGTCTGAATTATGTCTTCTTTGTGAAATACGAATCTGTTGGGCTTCATTTTATCTTCTTTCCGGAATTTGAATCGACTCAATCGAATTTTGGGGTGAAAAGTTATGATAAACAATTGTTATGACACAATGATTCAAACTGCAAAAACTGAACTCCCTCACTCACGAATCACGAGACTTCGAGCTTGATTTTGACCCAAAAAACGTCTAAATTATAATAAAAATACAATAACTTCTCAATTTGATCAAAACTGAAGATACGATTATTGGATAGAATCTTCTCCAAGATATCCTACAAGCATATCTTATCATAAATGAAGACTTTACCTACAATTTGAATTACTCAAGTCAATCTCGCTATCAAGATTGTTATACTCATCTGGACCAAACCAGCGCTCGGGTTCGGTAGGTTGAATACACGACGATTTAATCGGTCAAACAAAACATACTTCGCTCAACTAATTTTATGATTTGGAAAATTTTAATTTGACCTTTAATGAAGTCAAGTCGAACCATTTTTATGGATCTATTCAACTAAATCTTCTTTTGCACAGTTTGAAGTATTCATGATCTCCAAGGATCGTCCACGAATGAACCTAGATCATGGACCACGAATCAAACTCGGTAAACTGGTCACTTTACTTCCAGAGTCTGATTTATTCAACTCAAACTCAGAAAGTAGGGGGTAAACTGTAGAGGTCGCGAGGACTATGAACATGGCAAGGTTAGGGGCTAGACAGGAAAATAGAAGTGGCACAAATAGATCACAGAGTGAGTAAAAGAACACAGGAGCGGGAATCCTCGTCAGAACGGGAAAGAGCACAAAAGCAGGAATTCTCATCAGAACATAAAAGAGCACAGGAGTAGGAAACCTCATCAGAACAGAAAAGAGCACAGGAGTGGGAAGCCTCATTAGAACGGGAGAAAATAGACTGGTCAACAGATAAGTGCTAAACTGTGCCAGAACGAGAAAGGAAGGATAAGAAGAAGAGCATAAACGGACGAAAGGGTTCTGAAATGACAGAGAAACCGTAGTGATTGATTGAGTAAAGCTGAATTACTTGGATGAGACAGATTGACAGTTCACCAAGTGGTTGTGATTGATTGGCTCGAAACCACAAGAAATCGCCAAGTGATTGTGATTGATTGGAGGCTGAGTGAGAGGGCAATAAGGCTATACCTAGCAGAGTAACCCCCACGAACGGGTGTAACCCCTAGGCATAATAAGTGTCTTCTTTTATATTGTTATTTTAATCAACTCATAGAATTTGAGAAGCCTATATAAAGGTCATTGTACTAGAGAAAGAGACATTTTTTTTTCAATACAACAACAAATACAACTTAGACCCTTTATTATCTACCTTCTCTTACTCTTAAACTCTCTCTCCTTTTTTTTAATACTTATATAAATCAGGCACTACCAATATCCCTCCATTTTGATCCCTAGCTAAAGGAAAAAAATCATTTACATTTTGGTGCTCTTGTTGAGAGAGGGAAAAACAACCTCAAAGATACCTTCCAGAAAACCAAACCATGCCTCAAACCAGGTCGAACACCACCCTCAACGAAGAAATGGGAACGGGGATGAACAAGCCAATCACATTTTTCATACTATCCTAAGTCGAATGTAAGAAATATAATAGGGAAACGTCGAAACACTACACAACGCGTGGCAAACGATGCAGGAACAGATTGATGCATTGTAACGGGACCTTGCACACACACGGGAGAAGTCACTCAGCCTACTAACCTTGAGGAAATGGGGAACTGCCAAGAAGGAAATGGGCACAAAGTCGAATGGGAAGGCGACAATGAAAATAGTAGGAACATGCAGAATGAAGTCGGGGAAGTTCAGTCCAAGGAACACAAAAAGGAGGAGGCGAGAGAAATTCGCCAACCAAAAGTCATGATGGAAGCTTCCATGGAGGAGATGATGGAAAGAAAGATGATGGAACTGAGGAGCTTGGGAAACACGAGAAAAACCGACCTAGAATCACTCACCAAAACTCCATTGTGTCCAGAAATCTTAGCCGCCCCAATTCTGAGGAAGTTCCTGGCACCTAAATTCAAATGTTATGAAGAGAAATCTGACCCTGTAGATCATCTCAGACGGTTCAAGAAGTCATGGCATTATACCAACATGAAAACGCTTTGATGTGAAGGATATTCCCCATAAGTCTAGACAAGACTGCACTAAAATGGTATCACTCCCTCCTTGCTCAATCCATTAATAAATTTACTGCCATGTCCACTGTCTTCTTGGTATAGTACTATACTAACTGGGAAGTAATGGAGGACTCAGACTATCTTCTGACGATATCCACCTAGAACAAAAAAAGAAACACTTCGGGAATACACTCACACATTCAATGAGGAGATGGCCAAGGTGGAAAGTTGTGATGACAAAGTAGCGAGGCTAGCTTTTAGATGAGGGTTGGATCCAAAACTAACATTCTTTGAGGATTTATCAAAGATAAAGCCTTTGACCATAGCATAGACTTTTAAAAGAACGCAAGCATACATCACATTGAAAGAAGAAAAGAGAAGTTTGTTAAAATAGGTAGGACGATGGATTGATGAGTCAAAGAAAGAAGAACAAATTCAAGTGTAGGCAGAAAGCAGAACTAGAGAACAAAAAAAGAAGATGAGCCAGGAGGCAGGAATAGGACTAGTGCCCAAAGGAGACCCTCGGATGACATCCATCCTAGACAAAGTCTACACCCCGTTGACTATCTCAATAAACCAAGTCGTGGAGATGATAAAAGATAAACCTTGATTGAAAATATCAGTCCCGCATACGAGGGAGCCAGACCATGCGCATAAAGATAAATACTGCTCATTCCATAGGAGCAATGGACATTTTACAAAGGAATGCTTCCAGCTGAAGGACTATGTCGAGAAACTGGTAAAAGAATGATACCTTAATCAATTTATTAAGAGGGAAAAATCAAAACGGGAAGCTGAAAGGGAAACCCATGACGGAGGAAAAAGTGATGACGGGAAGCAGCCGCTCCGAATAGTCAACACCATCATCGCTTTAATTGAACTAGAGGGAACTACAAGAAAGGAAAGGAAAGTGTACAACAAAAAAACACTATTGGAAGGAAGCTGGGAACAGGAAAGCACCGCCAACGAATGCAAGAATCCACCACTCATTTTTTATGAAATAGATCTAGAGTATGACATGCGTCATAACGACGCCCTTGTCATCTTAATACAAGTGGGAAATTGTTTACTGAGAAGGGTGCTGATTGATGACAGCAGTGCCGTCAATATTCACCATCGGTCTACACTTGAAATATGTCTATGGGAGAACGACAGTTACAAGGTCTGCCGTAGCCACTAGTAGGCTTCAACGGGACTGTGAGCTACTCCGGAGGACTGATCAACCTCCCAGTTAGCACCAAACCATTCAATTATCTCACTGAATTCGTGGTGCTAGACACATCGTTCCCGTACAACGTTATTTTAGAAAGAACCTGGTTACATAAAATGAAGGCAGTGTCACCCACCTACTAACAAATGCTGAAATATCCATCCTCTGAAGGAATCAAAACTATAAAAGGGACCCAGCGGCCTCCAAGATCTACACAATAACTGCATTGGAATCAGTGAGGAAACAGAAGGTGAGAAAAATAGAAGAAAAGATGGCAGTTGGAGATAAGTAATAGTAATCACACAAGGACGCGCATGTGGGCCTAAGGTACGAAGCAGGAGAAGAAATTGAACTTATTTGCATAGATGAAGAAACACAAAAAATGACAAATATTGGGGCCCACGTGGAGGAAATGGAAAAGGGAAGGTTGACTGACTTCCTACAGAGAAACAGAGACATTTTTACAACCACAGCTCAGGATATGCCAGGCATACTAAAAAATACGATCTGTCATAAACTGAATACTAACCCTTCTCTTAAACCAGTGAAGCAACGAAAAAGAAGTTTCATGCGAGATAGAAACATGACAATTAAAGAAGAAGTTGACAAACTACTAAAAGCAGATTTCATCAAAGAAGTAGATTACCCATAACGGCTCGCTAACGTTGTCATGGTAAAAAATAAAAAGGGGAAATGGAGAAATTATGTGGACTTCAAATATTTAAATAAGGCCTGCCCAAAATTTGAATATCCGCTACCCAGAATAGATTAGATCATGGACGCTACCTCAGGACACGAACTTCTGAGCTTCATGGACTCCTTTTCGGGATACAACCAAGTGAAAATATTCCAACCAGACCAAGAGAAAATATATTTCATAACTGAACACGAAACATTTTGTTATAAGATAATGTCTTTTAGTTTAAAAAATGCAGGTGCAACCTACCAAAATTTGATAAATAAAATTTTCTGAGAACTAGTTGAAGAAACCATAGAAGTTTATGTAGATGACATTCTGGTGAATAGTCAAAAGTGGTAAGATCACATCGAAAATCTTTGTTAGGCATTTTCCATCCTTAGGGAAAATTGGATGAAGTTGAATCCAGAAAAATGCACCTTCGAAGTAGCGGCGGGAAAATTCCTCAGACAGTTAGTTACACAGCGAGAAATTGAGTTCAACCTAGATCAAGTAAAAGCCATAATGGAGATGAAATCCCCACGAAACCAAAAATAAATACAAGGCTTAACGGGAAGGTTGGCGACATTAAATAGATTTATTTCAAGATCAACCGACAAGTGTAAACCATTATTTGCAAAGCTAAGGAAGAATTCAGCGGACGAATGGGATGACGAGTATGGGGATGCTCTTAACAAGATAAAAGAATACTTGACAACTCTATTTTTATTATCAAAACCAAAGCCAGGGAAACCTTTATACTTATACGTAGCCATCTAACAGATCACCATCAGTGTTGTTCTAGACGGGGAAGAAGAAAGGAAACAAAAGCTAGTATACTTCGTCAGTAAAAGTCTGGTGGCAGCCGAGGCCCATTACAAAGGATGGAAAATTTGATATTGGCCGTTGTATTAGCCGTAAGGAAACTAAGGCCCTACTTTCAGGCACACACTATAAAGGTGCTGATGGATTCACCAATTAGAAGTTTCATGCATTCACCTGAAATAAGCGAAAGAACGGTAAAGTGGGCAATCGAGTTAAGTCAATAAGAGATCCACTACGAACCAAGAACATCAATCAAAGGGCAAGCCTTGGCTAATTTTGTGGCAGACTTTACAGTTGACACCAAGGAGGAAGTAGAAAGTGGACAACGAGTAATCAAAAATGGGACGTGGGAGTTATACGTTGACGGGGCCTCGAACAATAAAGGAGACGGAGTCAGAATGGTGCTACGAACTCCATTTGGAGAAACACTCGAACATTCTATCTCATTTGGATTCAATGCCTCAAACAATGAAGCCGAATACAAAGCCCCGATAGCATGAGTCACTCTGTTACGAAAATTAGAGGTAAACGAAATAAAAATATTTTGTGATTCAACGTTGGTAGTAAAGCAGGTAACGAGGGAGTTCACAAAAAAAGGTGAAAGAATGATTATTTACCTACAATGGGCACAAGGACTACTCAAACAACTAAAATTTTTTGAAATCCACCACATCCTTAGACCAGAAAACGGGCACGCGGACGCATTGGCTAATTTGGGGTCTTCACTGCAACTCCCATGAAAAAGGAGTATACCAGTTAAATTTCTGGAGAGACCAAGCATCTCAACCGAAGAGATAGCAGAAGTGAAAACTGGGCAGGAACCAAGTTGGCAAGATGACGTAATGCATTGCCTAAAAGGAGAGATCCTACCTCGAGACAAACTTCATGCTAGTAAGATTCAACATCAGAGTGTCAGGTAATGCATAATTAAAGATTCATTGTATAAACGGTCTTTTTTAGGGCCATATCTGAAGTGCCTTAAGGAAAAGGAAGCGGAATACGTGTCAGCAGAAATTCACGGAGGGGTGTGCAGGAATCATACCGGGGCTAGCCCACAAAATACTAAATGGAGGGTATTACTAGTTGAAAATGCATCGGGATGCCAAACAATATGTAAAGAAGTGCAACAGGTGTCAATGATTTACCTCCGTGATAAAATTGGCCAAAGGAGAACTCAACACGGTGACAAGTCCTTGGCCATTCATCCAGTGGGCTCTGGACATCGTCAGACCACTCTCCATGGCACCCGCTCAGAATCGCTGACTACTTCACCAAGTGGATTAAGACAAAAGCCTTTACTAGGATTCGTGAATAAGAATTAAAGGGATTCCTGTGGAAAAATATAGTGTGCGGATACGAAATTCCTTGTTATTAGTATCTGACAACGGACTTCAGTTTACTAGAAAGATGGTGAGAACTTTCTGTGAAGACCTGCAAATCACCAACCGATTCTCTGCACCTTACTACCCACAAGGAAACGGACATGTTGAAAGATCAAACGAAATCATTCCTAACAAAATTAAGAAACACCTAGAGTTAGTAAAGGAAAATGGGTAGAAGAATTACCAGCAATACTATGGCATATCGAACAAGTCCCAGAGAGGCGATAGGTGAAACACCATTTGCCTGAGTCAACGGAACAGAAGCGGTTATACCCGTGGAAATAGGAAATCCAACTTTCAATCAGAATTGACTGAACAGAAAAATAAAGTTCTCATGAAAGGAAGTCTTGATTTGTTAGAAGAAAGAAGGGAAACGGCACTCGTGCAGCTAGCTAATTACAATCAGAATTGGAAGGCCTACTTCTAGAATAGAATTAGAAGACAAGAATTCCAAGAAGGGGATTTAGTTTTGGAAAAGATCTTCCAAACAGAAGGAAAGCTTGGTCCATCTTAGGAATGCCTCTTCATCTTCAAACCGGTGGACGGAAGCGGCCACTATCACCTCATGACAGAGAAAGGAGCAGAATTGGAAAAACCATGGAACGCCAGTTACCTTAAAAAACACTTCGTTAAAATTGATTAAATGTTATTGCAATATACAATTTTTCTCGTGGTTTTTTTTTCCGCAAAGGTTTTCCATGTAAAAAACTTGTGTCAATTATTTCCTTCTTTCTCACCATTAAAAAAAGGTCGGCAGGCTAGAAGCCTAAGCCCTTGAGAGTGGAAAAAATATTCTCTCTAAAATGTGAAAAAAAAGGTCAGCGGCTTAGAAGCCTAATCCCTTGAGAGTAGGAAAAATCTTCTCTTTAAAATGTGGGAAAAAATGTCGGCGGCCTAGAAGACAAGCCCTAGAGAGTAGGAAAAACCTTATCTCCAAAATGTGGAAGAAAATGAGTAATAACCATGGCCTAAGAACCTAAGTTACCGAGAGCGGAATAAAAAACACTCTCTAAAATGGAAATCAGGTTAATGGTTTAAAAGCATAAAGCCTTAATAGCGAGGACGCCTACTCTCTAAAAAGAAAAATCAAAACTGAAAAAAGGTCGTGGCCTAGAAGTCTAAGTCCTTGAGAGAGGGAAAAATCTCCTCTCTTAAATGTGGAAAGCAAAAGATGAAACGCAATGCGAGGAAAAAAGAAAAACTTGGAAGAAGATGGAAACGGGAAAGTACCATGGAGCTCCTTCTCTTTTGGACGATTGAACAGGAAACAAACTCAGGAAGCCTCACTGTAAGCAAAAAAATCCTTTCTATTTTGGTGCTCTAAAATTACTGAAGTCTAAATTGCTATCGGCAATAATTCAGAACTTAGAAATTGCTACGTTACTTGATCATTCTTCTTCAAAGCATTTGAAAAATTATTTGGTTAAAAAAATTTAAAAGTACGAGATTCCTAAAGTTCTACTTTACTTACTCAAATCTTGTTAAGAATAAAATATTAAACTAATGAGATGCGCCAAGAAAAGAAAGACATTTCATTGATAAGATGGGAAATTACAAAATGCCTTAAGAAAAGAAAAAGAAAAGGAAAATACAAATTGCAGGAATGAAAAAAGAAAACTAAGATCCATCCACAAGGATGATCCCAACAACGGGAAGGTTAGTCGCAAAATCCACAGCATCCTCCATGATGAGAACGTTAGCTTCTTCACACGAGGAGATTGCGACTTCCTCCGAAGTATGAACCTCCTCTAGAGTGGCCTCTATCTCAGCTTCAGTGGCCCCATCCAGAGAAACCTTGGGGGGAAGGTTCTCCTATCCGTCCTTGTACTCGGGAAGCTAAAACTTATTCTCGGCCTTGTCAAAGAAAGCTTGGTAAATATCATCAGTCTCCTCCTCTCTTCTCTCGGTCTGCTCCCGGGCAGCTTCAGCAGCGGCCAGCTTTTCTTTCACAGTCTTTAAATTTTTAAAAGAAAGAGTTGGGCACCTCTCAGACTCCTCAAGAGATTTTTTCACAGCCTTCAAGTATTCCTAAGCTTGGAATGCTCTGCCACTGCGACTGCTGCCCCCCCCAGCCAACTCTTCAACAACACCCTGGAGCTCAGCTTCTATTTTGGAAAGCTGCTCGGTTTCAGCCCTCTGAGTTTTGAGAACCATGCGATTGCTCTTGATCTCCCTCTTCCACTGACCAATAGTCTTCTCATTGGCCAGGAAGTGCTCCTGAAGGTTGTTGTGGAAGATAATGGCCTGAAAAACACAAAAGGAAACGCAACTCAGTAAAATAAAGATGACAAGTAAAGAAAGCAGGAAAAAGAGGAAAAGGAATACCTTCATCAAACCATGGCTTAAGGAACAGAGCTGGTCCTCAACAGACATGTTGCAAGCTGCTGCCATGTCCGTGTCTGACTGGACCCCACAGAGCACAATGTGAGCTGAGCAGGGGTCACCTAGGAAGTTAACAAAAGCGGGGACCTGGGGGACCCCATGAAAATGCTTCCATCTCCACAAGGCAGGGTCTTCGCCCACCCCTTGGGAATCAAAAGGCTGAACGGGAGTTAGATCATGTTGTGCAGGGGGGCCTACAACCCCACTTTCACCTAAACTGCACACTACGTCAGAGGGAAAGGCGTCACGGTGGGAATCTAGAAAATGCTTTAACTAGGCCTGGTTTCTAACTAAAAGTACCAGGGTCTTAAACTTGGAAGTATTGCTTCACGCCATAGATAAAGGAGAAGGGATTTCAGACAAGATTTCAGGAAGAAAACGAAGAAAAAGAAGATAGTGAGGGAAAATACCTTACCATAAGGAGACAAAGATAGGAAAAAAGACGAAGAAAAAGACTCCTTAAATAGACTGCAGACTTGAAAAAGAAAATAAAAAGTGCTCCATAAATTTTCAAAAACGGGAATCTAAAGAGACGTTTTCTAGAAAGGTGCGACTGACAAGACGGAACTGTCACCTACGCCAGAAAATAACACAACGACGGCTGGAAAAAGCAATAAAAATGGGAAACGAAGTGTCATCACATGAAAAACACGCATTCAATTAACATTATATATTTTGTTTGTTATTTTCAAAGAAATGCAGGTTCCCGAGAAAAGACAAAGATGATATTCGTAAAAATGCGTATAAAACTCTTCATACACATCAATAAATGAAACTCTATTGAGTGTAATGGGGAGAAAATGAAAAGGAAAAAATCACCCAAGACGCGTGAACAGAAAGAACCAATCTTGAAAGGACGCGTGGACCGTGAACATGGAAAGGTTTGGGGCTAGACGAGAAAATAGAAGTGTCACAAACAAACTACAAAGTGAGCAAAAGAACACAGAATCGGGAATCCTCGTTAGAACTAGAAAGAGCACATAAGCAGGAAACCTCGTCAGAACGAAAAAGATCACAGAAGCGGAAAATCTAGTCAGAATGGGAAAGTGCGTTGAAGCGGGAAACCTCGTCAGAACGGAAAAGAGCAAATGAGCAGGAAACTCATTAGAACGGGAGAAAACAGACCGATCAACGGGAAAGTGTCGAACGTTCCAGAACGAGAAAGGAAGGATAAGATCCGCCCCATGTGTCATTACTCACGCTTCTCACCCTATGCATCTTTCTATATTAAATCTGATACAAGATCAAAAAATAGAAGGAGAAGGAATGAATTTCACTTCAATAAAGAATTCACCAAACTCAAAAAGGCCTCAACGAAAAAGAATGGGACAAGATTCAAGGTTTTAAATAGATCGAAACGTATGATTTGAATCGCAAAAACTTAATCCCGTCACTCATCAGTCGCCGACTTCGAGCTCTATTTGGACCCTGACAACGTTCGAATTATGTCTACTTTGTGAAATACGAGTTTGTTGGGCTTCGTTTTATCTCTTTTATCGGATTTTAAATCGACTCAATCGGATTTTAGGATGAAACGTTATGATAAAAAAATTGTTAAGACACAATGATTCAAACTGCAAAAACGGAATCCCCTCACTCACGAGTCACGAGACTTCGAGCTTGATTTTGACCCAACAAACGTCTGAATTACATCTTTTTTGTGAAATATGAAATTGTTGGGCTTTGTTATATCTTTTCAGCAGATTTTGAATTGACTCAATTAGATTTTGGGTGAAAAGTTATGATAAAAATACCTTCTCAATTTGAACAAAACTGAAGATAAGATATTTAGATAGAATTTTCTCCAAGATATCCTCCTAGCACATCTTATCATAAATGAAGATTTTTACAATTTGAATTACTCTAGTCAATATCACTATCAAGATTGTTATACTCATCTGGACCGAACCGACGTTGGGGTTCAATAGGTTGAATGCACTACGATTTAACTGATCAAACAAAACATACTTCGCTCAACTATTATTATGATTTGGAAAATTTTAATTTTACCTTTAATGAAGTCAAGTCGAATCATTTTTATGTCTATTGAACTAAATCTTCTTTTACACAGTTTGAATTATTCATGATCTCCAAGGATTGTCCACAAACGAACCTAGATCATGGACCACGAATCAAACTCGGTAAACTGGTCACTTTACTTCCAGAGTCCGATTTATTCAACTCAAACTCAGAAAGTAAGGGGCAAATTGTAGAGGTCTAAAATTGACTAGGCCCAAATCTCAAGTCATCATCTCAAAAACCATTAGATCAGCGCGAGCCCAACCCAACTCTTTGGCCCACCATAGAAGCCCACAATTTTTCCCTATAACTATAAGATGCATAGCTCATTCACCAAGTATTCATTATCTAACTTTTTTATCACAAGAGTCTAATTGACTAAACATCACATCAATGTCAAGTCATCTAATCACTTGACGACGTGTTACAACACCTCTGACAGTAGATTTTCAACATCTACACTAACAAAATCCTACAAGATCTCAGTAGACTGCTAAAACACTTATCATGTGTAATTATAAAAGAAGCATCCCAACAAGAATAGAGTAGGTTTTAATTCCGGCCGACCAAAAGAAACTTTGATGGGTTCTGAAAGGCCATCATACTCTATATGTACATCTGATACTGCAGCTTCAAAAATTGCAGATGGATTCATTTATTAGTCCAGAATCCAGATACGGTACATGCACATCTGTATTACATAGCATTTTAAGCTTATGCGCAATCATGAAAACAAAAGTTTAAAACTTCCAACATTCACTAACAAAGTGATTCTAACTTTATGAAATGTGAACAAACTTCAGCAATTGAATCCCCCGTTTCACTTCAAACATTCTGGAATTTCTCTAGGAACACTATAACTATAATCCATGCAAATCGTCCATTAATCGGCATCCTCGTCTGCAAATGGATGGTAAAACGAGTTTCTAAATTAGATAAACAATAATCATGAATTAATACATAGAACATTGTATGTGTAGTGAATATAATAAGCTTTTTGTTATTTCTTCTCCCTAGAAAATGATATTCAAGTCATTGTTTGAAGTAAAAGGAAACGGTTAATGAAAGAATGAATGCTAGCAAATACAGCTGCATGCATACAGTCACGATTTAAATATACGTATTCCTATCAGTTTACAAGTACAATGAGGGTTTGAAAACAGCAAAGGCACGCATAAAACTATCACAACAAGGTTGAAATCAAACCACAAGTAAGTGGATGTGTAAACACCCGTACTAGAAGTTCTATCCTCTAAAAAACTCTACTATTACTTTCAAACAAATATTTGAAAAACAAAACTAGCTTTTTCCAGAATCAGGTTTTGAGGAAAATATTAATAAAAGAAAGCACTTCACAGGTTATTCTACACAATTTATTCCTGGAAAATTATATTGCATAGGTAGATTTTTTTCATCTTTAGTGTTGAACAATAATAAGTAATACTTGTTGTGACCATCTAAAAGTCTGAACACAGCCCAACACCAAGGTTAAGAATCAAGATTTGTATAACATTATATTGAGTTATGTAAATTTTCATTACATTATTAGTATATGATATATGATATAAATGAATTTTTTAAACACTTCAAAATTCATTCATCCTTTCCCACTTGAATGTTGAAAAATCACTATGGAAAATTTCTCTTCCTTCCGAGAAATAGTAAACTTTTAATCCATTTGAGATTAAACAATATTCAAATGAACCAGTGGACAGCTACTGATTTAGATCCAGTGTTCCTAAATTAAACAAGGACATTTAAATTATTATAATATATCATCACATAGGGTGCAAGAAAGTAGGAGTAGAGAGCAGAAAGACGAAAACAAGTCAAGAAAAATTGCCAATTCTCTGAGGAATGTCAAGAGTTGAACAAAAGAGCTAGAGCTCTGAAATCGTCTACACTCAAAAGAGTAACAACAGCAAAAAAGAAGTGTCCACAAAGATGAGAACAAATACATCTAACGGGTATGAGCACAACCAGCTCTATGTTACACAACAAACTTTAAAAAACATTGGTCTGCCTCTGCCCTAAGTCTATGTAGCTTATGAATTACAGAATATTCCACTCCTATAGTCGATGTGTTCAAAGCCCGTTTTCATCACACAAATTTCTCAGGCACAAGTGAATTTGAGAAGAGTGCGGGGAGCTAAGAAAGAGATTCAATTTAAAACACCTTTCAGATATGCAGAGAACCTGGTGATTATGCCGATTACAAGAACGGAAAGCACTAGTTGTTTAAAAATATTCTAAATATATTTATAGGCATTTCACTTATGATCAGCACAGCTAGCCCACTCTCTTGAATCTTGATATAACTCTAGACTATCTTCTTGGCACTTCTCCCTGGGAATTACTATTTCTATAAGCTGCACAAGTTATCTTGATGGAACTATGTAAGACAACAAATGTAAAGTAGTTAATTTTCTTTTAAACAAGGGACTATCAGTACCTCATACAAGAAAGTATCAAGTACTAACACATACATCGGTGGAGAGTGAACCACCCTAAGACCCTTTTGGTAGAAGCCTAGTTGAATACTACATTGCCTCTTTGGTATTCAAATTTCAAAGCTACTTGAATCAGAGCAGTTTTTTAAGAACCAAAATTAAAAGCTAAAATTCAGGGACGGAGCCAAAGAAAATTTTCTTAAGTCGGGGCACACTATAATTGTTATAAGTAAGCATGTATATATATTCCTACTATATAACTCGTAAAGAGGATATTAAATTTAATGGAAACTCGTTCTAAAGTGAAGAACACAAATCTTTCATAACAACACTTAGTGAGGTATCATGTTTATCCTTCATTATCTACATTTTTATTTTTATTTCTCAAATATAAGAAACCAGGTGGTCAATCATTCATCACTGCTCAATCGTCCAACCACCCATTCATCCCCCCAGATGTGTCTCCTTCATAGATAAACATGGTCGGTGGTATTTTTTTTTTGTCAAAGTTACATTACAAATTCTAAGTGGAATTGGAAAATATGACTCGAACACATGACCGCAAAGCTCTATGGTATGAGTGTGGTGTTTAACCAACTACGCCAACTCAACTTGTGTCGATGGTGTTACACTTCAGTTATTTGACATTTTTTAGACGTAATCTTTCCCTTGACGCGTAATTGGAAACATTAATAATATGAAGGAAACTAAAGAAAATGGGAAAATGCTAAATGCAAATAAATTTCAATTGAAAGATAAATGAATATTTAAAAAAACAACAAGGGACGAAAGGAAGGAACCAAAGTAGCGGCGCTCGTTGGCAGCCTTGGCCTTCTCGAGCATTTTGTCGAGGTCTTCCTGGAGCTTAGCGTCCCATTTCACAAGCTGGTTCACGAAAACTGCTCCCAATCCCATCCCCATCACGTGCTCCCAAGGATCTGCGACAATTAACATGAAATTTACAGAGTAAGGAACATGAATAATCATTGATCAAATCAAAGGTCGCTTAAAATTTTCTACATCTGCTGATCTGAAAAAAAATTTCGGAAATAAAAGAATTAGAGAAAAGGGAGATAGAGGTCAGAGAGTTAAGGAGATAGGGCTTCAAAAGGGGCGGAGAAGACATACGGCGCATGTAAGGAAGCTTGCGGAGGGCATTGGAATACATCTGAGTACCCAATCCAAGGAGGGCTCCGACCATCGTAGCACTCCACGCCATTTCTCTCTACTTCACTATCACCTCCGATCTCTCTGTAAATGTTTGTTGATTGTGTTTGGTGCCGCTTGTACGGTCTTAACAACAGAAGAGTATAGGCAAAAACGAAGAAAACGATTTTGACACAAAGATCCTTATAGTTCGGAATTTGACAGGATGATCCTATAGTTCGGAATTTGACAGGATGATCCTTATAGTTCGGAATTTAACACAATGATCCTTATACTTTGGAGTTTTACACAATAATCCTTATAGTTTGGAAGCGATATCCCTATCTGTTCAAGGGATTATGTTACAAGTTTACAACTAAGTCGTTGCTGTTGAAAAGCAACGGCCAAATTGGTTAGGACAAAAATCAAATATTTTTTATTTTATATTCTGCCGATCGTTGATTTTCAGTAAAAAATTGTTTAAATTAACTGAACAGAATTAGCTCCTATTATTTAGAATTGAAATTGATCTATTTCCATTATTTAAAATTAATCTCTCCTTTGTTGTTTCAACGTTATTAAATATTTCATAAATAATTGTATAATTAGGAAAAAATAGATCGACACATCTTGAATTTTATTTAAATTACATATACACCTCCTCTATATTTAAAAATTATTCGGACATCCCTTATACTGTACATTCCATAACAAATAAGTCAAATTCTGTAACAGAAAATTCTAACGGCAGTTGAATGGGACACTGAAATGTCCAAAACACTTGTATGCCTTTAAAACCTAAAATTTGATCCAAAGATAAATTAATTAACCAATTCAATAAAGAATCGTATCGAATTCGAACAAACTTTATGAGTAAGATGCATTGTGATTCGATATGTTTATGGATTGAATTACTTAGTTAATGTATCTTTGAATTAAAAAGAGAGGAGATATCTGTGTAATTAGGTAAACTATAATGGGTATCCCTGTAATTTTCTCAATAATTATATAGTTTAATGGATCTAAGGTGGGAGGAATGTTTTTTGGTCTAATGTCAGGTTTTGTAATAGGTTTCTATATGTTGATAAAATGGTTCATTATTTGGACCAAGATGGGACCTAAGGAATTTTAGTAAAATCCCATGATCTAAGTTGTCAAAGCATTTGAGAATATTAGTTTTCATGAGTTTATCAGGCCTACCACTTGTTTGCATTTGGAAAGAATGTAACAAGTCATCTACCTCGTGTGAAGCCATGAGATTGAGGTGAAAAAAAGTCTTTAAATACAATGTTTAAGAGTATTGATAGAGCGTCTAAAAATAGAGTATTTGTTACTTGTGGTTGTGTGATAGGTCACATTTCGTTAGGCTTTATAGGTTTAGGAATCCAAGATCGACATATATGAGAGAATTTGAAAGTCGCATACACTAATAGGGTTGCTCAAGCCTCGACATTCAGGCCCGAGGAAGTGACCGATTTCCAAATACCCTACCATCACTAACAAGCAAGGCTATTAAGGCTATCTGGCTTTGTGAGGAAAATCCCTCCTATTGGATCATCATGACTCTTACGTTCCAGTCGAAAACTTCAACAGCATTCTTCATATAGTCTTCCCTTTCGGATTGAGCTCCTCTATCCTCAATATCTGTAAAACACAGACAAAGAACCCAAAGAGCGAGGAACCCCGAGAAAATTAGGGTTTGCCTTACCTAATGGTCTCTGATGCCTAAGTCAGTATTCAATCAATATTACGGCATAATTTCCTAAGTGAAGAGTTGGCATACCTCTTATGTTTATTGATAGGTGTATTTATACACGAGCCTTCGGGTGGGAGGAAGCGTGTCGAAGAATCCTTTCAAAAGCTTGCTGAGGAAGCCTCACAAGACACAATTCATGTCTTTGATTAGACAGAAGGGATGCGACATTTGACATAAAGAGATAGACATTGATTGTCGAAGCGATTTCAAAATGCCCAAACAGGGGTTATCTTGACATCCTGCCATGGCGATAGGACTTGTTGGGTCCTCGGGCATATGAGGAGGTTCCACTTGGGACGTTGCTTACGGAAGGCAATGATGGTCCTACGCTCAATATTATCTGAACTCTCCTCATGAACTTTGATCTCTCTTATACATGCTCGTGTCTATGTAACCCGAGCATCCTCAGTACTAACCATGTGAGGTCAGTTTTTTCCTCTGAAACTTTCCTTCATCGGGTTATTAGAGATTGAGAAAATACCCATAACAGCTACCTCTAGTCGAGGACTTGAGTGGCCTCATATACCCAGGTCTGAAGACTCCATCATCTGAGCTAAACTTTACCTGCTTTGGGCATCTCACTCTTGTGCCTTAAGTTTCATTCGTTGTTTCATCCTTTCAGTTGATTGGACGTCGTTTGGTCTTTCGTAATCTTCTCGCCGATTCGTGAAACGGTCATTTGCTAACCATTGGATGGTTCCAGTTGTTGTCACCATGGCTAACTTAAATATCCATGAGCGGTTTCCTCCTTCAATCAAGGCCTGTAGATAGTCTTCCTTCACCTTTCCTTCATCCTTATCTTCTTGATAGAATTGAAACTCTTGATCCTTGCCCTCAATTCCTTTTGGAAGGTCAATAATCCTTCCCTCATGGGGGCTTCTTTTATTTCGGAGTTTCTCCTTCAAGATCCCCCTTCCTTCTCATGACCATCGTTTCCCTTTTTATCATCTTTTAAATGACGTGCCTCAAAGTTGTCGATGTTCCATTTACGGTGATTTTCTTATCGTCAATGATCTTGTGTGGTGAATCATATATCTGCATTGGTTGTTGGCCCATGGTTGTAAAAACAATATCCTTGAAAAAGGCGTGTACTCTAAGCATTACTAGTTGTGACCCACTCTCATCTTTTACCACCTCTGTCCTTTTAGACCCTCAGCTGCTTATCGCAGCATGCTTCAAGAGTGGGTAAAGCAGCCTTTACAAAATCTTTCAGGATCATCTCGAACCCGAGCGCGATGGCCTCATTCCTGTATCTTGTTAGGTGGGAGATATTGAGGTCTTTCGTCCTCAGCTCGAAAATTGTTCGCCGCTCGTGGGTTGAATCCACTTTTATCCCGACTTGGTGTGGGCATCAGACCAAGTTATTGTGATCCTTAGGTGACCGGAGTCTTCCAGTCCTCAGAAGAATTCAACAGAGTTGTGGAAATCTCATCACCATCAACCCAGACATGGGAAGCCTTTTCCTTTCAAGCTAGCCTAGGAGGGGGTTTGCCCCCTTAACCGATAAGAATTTTGTACTTGTAGTCCTCTGTTTATTAATGATAATAAACTTTCTTTACCTAGGGCTCCTTTATTTATCTTTATTTCTGCTTATTTCCTATCGCGAGCATACTTTAAGTAGATAGAGTTTTGTTTCTCCTCAATCGAGCTTTAACTTAGTCAGGATGAGACCTTTATCTTTTAATTTGTTCTTGTCAGCCTAAGTTGTGAGGTCGTTCTGACCGCGAGCTTGAGTGGGCTCTAAGATGGACTTGGTCCTTTCTTTAGGGCGGCCCCCTTTGAAGGAGGTCCGTGATCCTATAGACATGCGGTAACCTTTATGAAGCATTCAAGTGTGCTCATATTAGGAGGTCTGTTTGGGCAGTCCTACCTCAAATTGGGAGTTACCTTTATTGTTGACGCTCAGTTAGGCATCCTTACCTTTGGAGTCTCCATGTTCGAGTTAAAATGTAAGTTGAAAATCCTTTTCTTTGGTACCTGGTCAAAGGACCTTTCCTTATCACCTATTTAGGCATCTTTGTCCTGGATAAGTTCTCGAGCTGAAACATTCATCAGAGGGCCATATCCTAGATATCTTCATCCTTAGTGTCGAAACTACCTTGGCTAAGGTTTTCCCTTTACCCTGTCAAACGAGCATGAGTGCTCGGTGATCATTGCCTTCCTTGATGTCTATCCAGACGTGCCTGCTTTCGCTGGACCCTTGAATCTCGTCTCCGAGTATGATTGCTCGGCATACATCTTTCCTTGATGTCTAGCCACGCGTGCTTGCTTTGGCTAGACCCTTGAATCCCGTCTGCGAGCATGAGTGCTCAGCAGACATCTTTCCTTGATGTCTAGCCAGGCATGCCTACTCTGGCTAAACCCTCGAATCTCATCTAACGAGCTAGGGTATTCGGCAGACATCACTTCTTACCTTGATGTCTAGCCAGGCGTGCCTGCTCTAGTAGACCCTTGAATCTCATGTGACGAGCTAGGGTGCTCGACATACATCACTTTTTACTTTGATTTCTAGCCAAGCATGTCTGCTATGGCTAGACCCTTGAATCTTGTCTGCGAGCATGAGTATTCGATAGACATCACTTTTTGTCTTGATGTCTAGTCAGGCATGCCTACTCTAGCTAGACCATTGAATCGTATCTGACGATCTATGGTGCTCGGCAAACATCACTTTTTACCTTGATGTCTAGTCAGACGTGTCTGCTCTAGTTATACCGTTGAATGATGTTTGACGAGTTGAGGTGCTCAACAAACATCATTTTTATCTTGATGTCCAGTCAGTCATTCCTACTCTAGCTAGACCATTGAATCTTGTCTGATGAGCTAGGGTACTTGAAAGATATCATTTTTTACCTTGATTTCTAGTCATGTGTGTCTGCGATAGCTAGACCCTTGAATCTCGTATGCGAGCATGAGTTCTCGATAAACATCACTTTTTACTTTAATGTCTAGCCAGAAGTGCTTACTCTAGCTAGACCATAGAATCTCGTCTGACAAGCTAGGGTGCTCAGTAGACATCACTTTTTACTTTAATGTCTAGCCAGGCTTGCCTGCTCTAGCTATACCATTTGACATAAAGTGATAGGCATTGATTATCGACGTGCCTTCGAAATAACTAGACGAGGGCTATTCTGACACCCTACCATGGTGATGGAACTTGTTGGGTGAATGGTCGGGCCTATAAGGAGGTGCCACATGGGACATTACTTTCGGTGAGCAATGATGGTCCTACGCTCAGTACTATCCTAGCTCTCCTTATGAACTTTGATCTATCTACACATTCTTGGGTTTGTGTAACCCGAGCATCCTCAAAACTGACCAGGCGAGGTCAGTTCTTTTCCTCTGAAACTTTCTTTCATCGGGGGGCCCCTAATGTCAAATTTTATGCATTGTCCAGAGCCTACCAAGTAAATACAAATAATGTCTAAGAGGGTTCTCAATTCATCATCCTTAATACAAATAAAAATGAGGCTATCGTTCGCAAAGAAAAGGGGAGAGAGGCTCATTCAGCTTCTATTGAGCAATAGATCCTTGAGAGGCTATTACCTCATAGAAGGAACAAAAATGAGGAGAGGGGTCTCCTTGACAAAGGCCACGAGAGGGCTTAAAGTTACCATAAGAATTTTCATTGATGTTGACACTCATTGAGATCGATGTAATATACCTCATTAGGAGAGAAATCCAACTTTGGTTGAAACTCAATTTGGTAAGAATTTCCTCAAGAAAATGTCATTCAACCCTATCGAAAACCTTGCTCATGTCTATTTTAAGAGTCGTGTAGCCCTACTTCTTTGTTTGCTTGTGATAGTGGAAATGGGCAACTTCTTGGGGCAATAAGAATATTGTCTAAGATCATGGGGACCTTTATAAAAGCACATTGTTCCTCTGAAATGATGTTGGGGAGCCACAGTTTTGGTCGGTTAGCTATCGTCTTTGAAATAACCTTGTAAACTACGTTGCATAAGTTGATCGGTTTGATGTCTGAGGGCCTCTTAGGAACTTTCGATTTTGGAATTAAAGCAATATTGGTTTTGTTGATTAGGGAGAGATCCATATTATTATGAAGACATTTTATGTAGAAATGGGTTAAGTCTTCCCCCAAAATACTCCAATAAGTTTGGAAAAAATGCGCAGGGAAACCATCAGGGCTCGAACTTTTGAAAGGGTGCATTTCCCGTAAGGCTTCAAAAATTTCAGCCCATGAAGTGTGTGGACAGGTCAAAATTCATGTCATCACTCACCAATTTGGGGATGTTCAAACAACTTTCACTGATGTGGTGAGAGTAAGGTTGGAAGAGTCAAATAGGTTTGAGAAATGGCTTAAGAAAACCTTCCTAATATCAGATAGAGAGTCCTTCCATTGCCCATGATCATCAAGGATACCTAAAATGATGTTAATTTTCCTCATTAAGAGGCCCGAGAGTAAAGTATTTGGTGTTGTGATCCCCGTCAGCGAGCCAGTTAGCTTTGGCCATTTACATCCAGAAGGTTTCCTCCTTTAAGAGAAAATCACTAAGCTCTGCATGTAACTAGTGGCAGTAGGGTAGTCGAGGCCGGGGGGTTTGCAATATTGGAATAAAAAAACATCCAAATTCTTCTGGCATTCTATAATTTTAGAAGGTATTTTACCAAATTTCTCACGACTCCATGAGGAAAGAGCTGGGGAGCATGAAGAGATCTCAGAGACTATATCTGACATGTGATCATTTGAGATGGACCAACTAGATTTGATAATATCACTGCATTTAGGGGAGTTTGACCTCATTGCTTCAAACTTTAATTTCCTGTTAATATTTTCGTGGACCTGATTGGAAGGACAATGAAGATTAACAGTTATCGACCTATGATTAGAGGAAAGGAAATCCATGTGATGAAGCCAAGTTGAAGGAAAGAGGTGGGACCAAGTATCCGAGGCTAAACCCCAATTAAGAATTTCAGCTATCAAATCATTCCCCTCTGTGTGATAGGTCACATTTTATTAGGCTTCATAGGTTTGAGAATCCAAGATTAGTACATTGAGAGAATTTAAAAGTCCAATCCATTGAAAAGGTTGCTCCAGTCTCAACATGTTGGGTCGAGGAAGTGACTGATTTCCAAATACCCTTACCATCACTAACCAGTAATGCTATTAAGACTATCTGGCTTTGTCAGGAAGATCCCTCCCATTGGATCATCATGACCCTTATGTTCCGGCTTCAAAGGCGATCCCTAGGGAAGAAGAACTATGAAAAGGGATAACACTGCAAGAAAAACTAGAGAGGATGCTCCATCAAAAGAAGAAGAGGAAAGAAGACTCGAGTTTTTAGAAATGTTTCAAGATGGAGTTTCATAGGAAGAGTAAAATTGCTAAAAAGAGAAAAAAAATCGAATGGATTATCTCAAACACGCCTCTGCCCCAGCCACTAGAACCATTTATGATGGCCCGTCTAGGTGGATGTTGGTGGTACCATCATAAATTATCTAACTATTGTATAAATTCATAAATTGTCTTATACATACCTAATAACCAAATATTTTAAATTATTTATGCATTGTCTTGATTATATAGTACCTAACAACTAAATATCATGTGTGTACATGACTTATGAATTTATAAAAAAAATAGTTTAGATAATACTATTCAAAAAGTTAAAAGGATCATTAATAATTTCATTTAAAATTATTTATGTATTCCCTTGAATAATTATTTAGTACCACTTTTATAATGTTTATTTTTATTACGTCTTTTGTTATCGTTTGTCAAACTATAGTAATAATTTTTAATATATTCAATTGTATACCTTACATTGATAGAAGATGCCATCAAATGCATGAAATGAAAACAAGATGCATGAAAAAACGTAAAAAAAATCCAACGTAATTTAATAAAGTTCAAATATATTATTAAAAATTCTAGAATTTGAAGCAACTTTGAACAAAAACATATATAGTTTTATGAATTCTACAAACGCTCGATGTCTCGATGCTCTATATCATTACATGAACAAAACATATATAGTTTTGTGAATTCTAAAAACATATATAGTTTATGAATTCTTCTCTTTTCCTTCTCTGTTGTTCCAAGTTATTTTTCTTCTTCTTCCAAAACTCTTCATGTTATCGGAGCTTTATTGACCTGAGTCAAAGACCCATGGCAAAGAACCCAAAAAATTAATCCACTATTGCTTAAGAAATTTCAGAGAATCAACCTTTTTCTCAAAACAATTCTTAGAAAAATCCACAAAACTTATCCACCTCTTTGTCTTCTCCAAATCACGTCTCTAGCTCTTCTTCCTCCAATTTCACGGTTATGGCCGACTCAACCTCTCACTCTCCTATCTTTCTTCTTTTGAACATTTATAGCCTAATCTCCATTAGATTAGATTCAACTAATTTTATTCTCTGGAAATACCAGATTTCAACCATCCTTAAAGCCCACATGGTTTTTGGTTATGTAGATGGATTTGTCAAGTGTCCACTAAGATTTATCAAGAATGGAGACGTTGAAATTCAAGATCTAAGATATGACTAATGGGTTGCTCAAGATCAGGCTCCACTGACCCTGATCAACACAACTTTATCTCCCATTGCCCTTTCGTATGTGGTTGGTTGTAAATCATCTAGAGAAGTCTGTGAGTCCATCGAATGATTATTCTACTCCACGTCTCGAACAAACGTTTTATAACTCAAATCAGATCTACAATCAATCACAAAGAAACCTTCTGAAAACATCGACTCATATGTTCAACGCATTAAAGTGGTAAATGATAGATTAGCTGATGTATCTGTCAATATAGAGGATGAGGATATGCTCCTTTATACAATCAATGGCGTTCCTACATAATTCAATATTATTATAATGTCTATAAGAACTCAGGCTGAGCGATTATCCATTGAAGAACTCCATGTTCTCCTTAAGTCTGAGGAAAAGTTTTTAGAATCACAACAGATTTACGAGAATTTGTTCCAAAACACAGCATTTCTTGCATCTTTTTCTTGCAAAGGCACCAATAGAGGAAGTGGGTTTAGAAATTTCAGAGGAAATAGGTCTAGCAAATTTAACTCAGGTCATGGGTGAAGAAACCAGAACTAGAACACAAGCAATCTTTCATCTGTTCTCGGAGCTCCTCATTCACAAGTGCAACAGAACTTCAAGAATCCTTCTCCATCAAACTAATAAGCCCATAACAGCAATCAACCCACTCGGATACAATGTCAAATCTACTAGAAAATGGGCCATGGTGCTGTTGATTGCTTCTACGGGATGAATTTTTCCTATCAAGGGAGAAATCCACTCAATAACCTTGATGCAATGACTGCAATTTCTCAAGTTTCACGCTCCACTGACCCACATATATGGATTACAAATATTGTGTGTAATTCACATCTCACCGCTGACTTAGCAAACATTTTTACACCATCTGAGTATTGTGGTGAAGAGAACATTTACACGCCTCAGTAGTATGAACATGCTGAGGCTAGAGCATTTATGGATTTCAGATACTGGTTCTGGGATGCTTCACACTCCCTCTTCATGATGAACTTAGATACTCTTAAGTACTTCTTTGGCCTGGAAATTACTAGAGATCCTTCTGAAATATTTAAAAAGTATGCTAAAGATTTGCTTACTAAGGCTAGTATGTTAAAAGCCAAGACTTGTAAAACTCCATGCTCTACTAAAACCCCTCTTTATACTCATGCTGGCACTCATTTTTCTGATGTTACTCTCTATAGAAGCATTTTAGGATCTCTTCAATACCTTACATTCACTAGGCCTGATTTAAGCTTTTATGCCAATCGTGTCTGTCAATATATGCATTATCCCACTGCCGCACACTTTGTTATTGTTAAAAGAATTCTTAGATATCTCATTGGTACTTTGGATTATGGCATCATGTTTAAACCTGACTCTCTAACTTTACAGGTGATGAGTATGTTTCACACTCATATTTAAGAAAATCTTAACTTTAATTTTGTTAGTTCTTTTAGAATTTTTGTTTGATTTATTTTTGTTTATTTTTATTGTTATAGGTAAAATTTTCTTGTGCATTTGGATTGATTTTAAACGACTTGGAAAAAATGCAAAGAAATCGAGAAAATGATGGACCTGGACAAAAGGACCAGCATCGCGACGGGACGTCGTGACCCTGGGTGCAAGAATTTGGGCACTGGCAAGCAGCTGTCAGTGCCTCAGCGCTGGTCCATGGGTAGTTAGGCAGTACTCTAGTACCGTGATACTAATGCGATAATGTTTTCCTATTTTTTCCTATTTTATCCTTATCGAACCCTAGTTTATAAATAGAATATTTTAGGTCTTTTGGGGGGCTTTTGGACATGGGAGGCAGCGGAGAAAGTTTTTTGGAGAGGAAACAAAGACGGATCCAACCGGGAGACGGATCTAAACTTCAATTCATCTATGTTCATGAATATTATTAGGATATTTCTTATTCTAGTATGTTCTAAATTTATTACCTAGGGCTGCGACATAGCCAAATCATGGTTGTTCATAAATTTTTATTTTCAATTTAATCGATGATTATTCAGTATTATTGAGTGCTATAATTCGTTCTTAATTCTTGTAATCGTCTGGCCAACTATTGCATGATTTTAGATTTAATTTTAAGGCTGAGAAATGATGATTAAATTTTATCTTTGTTTATAACACCATTAGAATTTCATAAGTTAGAGATAATTATGAATCTAGTATAGTAATTATAATTTCATGTGCTTAATGAGTTTCAACTTATTGAATTTTGACAGAGATGTGAGATTTGTATTTTTGATTCATTGTTATCAATACTTGAGAAAGATTGACAATTACTTTAGAGAAATTCGATGTCAATAATTTGATATAGATTGATTGATTGAGTTTTAGAATTTTGAGTATGCTTGGTTTGGTGAAATCAGAATCTCTATATCTTTTATCTGAATTATTTTTCTTTATCAAATCTTTATTGTTTTAGTTTAATTATAACTTTTTGTTTAATTAAACTCGCAATTTTTCATCATTCTGAATTAGAATTAAGATCTAGTTAATTTTAATAATTAATATCAATCAATTGTGTGAACGATACTCTATTTTTATATAAATTTATTACTTGACAACGATAGTGTACACTTACACTATAAAAAATCGCAGCAGTAGGTCTTTAATGATGCCGACTGGACTGGGAATCCTTCTGATAGGTTGTCCAGGTTTGTGATTTTTTGGGCTCCAATGCTATCTCTTGGAGTTTCAAGAAACAAATCACAATAGCTAGGTCCTCAACTGAAGCTGAGTACAATTCCTTAGCTAATACAACTACTGAGCTAAGTTGGATCAGACAGATTTTGAAGGATTCCCATGTTTATCAGTCACAAACACCTACTATCTATTGTGATAACACTTCATCTATCTCCTTAGCATCGAATCTGGTCCTCCATTCTCGAACCAAGCATGTTGAGATAGACTATCAATTTGTTCGAGAGAGAGTTATGAAGAAATACCTATTGGTTCAACATATTCCATCACAATATTAGTTGGCTGACCTCTTCACTAAACCCCTACCTATTAAACAATTTAATTTCCTTAAAGATAAAAGTATCCTTGATCCCAAGATAATTTTGAGGGGGACTGTTAAGTAGTTTGTTTAGGGGCTTTATTGTCTTTTGCTCATAATTAGTCGTTGACTGTTTTTCCTCTTCTCTATATTTATCTTCGACTCTCTCTCTCTCTGGGTAAGTTAATGAAAGTATTGTTTCCTTAAGCTCTCTTTCTTCTTCCTTATTTTCTTTTCCTTCTCTGTGTTCCAGGTTATTTTTCTTCTTCTTCCAAAACTCTTCAGTTACTAGTACTTACATGCTTCTATATGTGGTTAGTTTAAATTCAGGTATTTCAATCTCTATTTATTACTAACAAAAGATTTCTATTTTCAACCACAATATCAATCTTTTTTATCGTTCTCCAAAGAGGCTAAGAATAACTACATTTTTTTTCATAACCAATTAGTATTGATAACAAGGAATATTGTGTACACTATATGTTTGTTTATTTCCTTCGTGTATGTTACTTCACTCAAGATCATAGCCTAAGATCATGGTATATCTCATCATCTATTCGACCAGGTCCCAAATCTCATTATGTTCCTTTGATGTTCAAGTTTAGGTGGCAAGCTGGAAACTCCTTCGCTAGATTTGGTCGAGAACCGGCATTTGTTGTGGGTTCCTCTAGAGACCCTTGTGGGAGATGTGACACTAATTCAACATGTTTTCATCTTCATGTGTCTTTTCATTCATCTCAGTTGTTACTTTGTTATGAGATTGATGAGGTGCTAGTGAGCTCAGATCCAGACTTGTTGATTTGGACATGCTCTTTGGATGAAGTTATTTCTTATGCAACATTCTAAGCATCTCCACCGTCTCGGTCTCTCCTTACCTGACATTTATTCCATTAGAAGATTTGTACTGATTTCACATTACGTGCTTGTCATTATATTTTTTCTTCCCATTGTCCCTGTTGTTGTGATGTGGAAGAAGCCTTACATCAATTATTTATAAACTATCCTTTTGCTCATGGGTTATGGGATGTCTTTTCAAATGCTTTTGAGCATTGTAGAGATCTTTGCAAGATGCGATAAGATGTCTTTTAGCATGCCTTTTAGCATATAATTGAAGGCTCTTTGGCAGACTTCTATTGATATGATATTTTTTATGGTATGGTTTCTTCATAATAAAGCCACATTTGAGGGTTGGAACTTGTTTTTCCAGAGGTTCTTTCCTCTCTTTGGCATTCTGATCGTGAGATGGACTGGATTAAGATTGACACAATGCACAATTCAAGTGATGAGCTTTTGATTCTTCAGCATCTTCACCCTTAAAGGGACCCGTGTATCTTGGAAATTATTTGGCGCCTCCTCTGATGGGATGAATTAAGGTTAACATGGACGAAGCAAGTTTCGATAACCTAGCCTTACAGACCATGGAGGCATTTTTTGATCCTCGAAAGGGTTTAATAATGATTGTTTGGTTGTCCACCACGACACTTCTTTATTTTCGAGATTGAGTAAGTTGTTTTTGACTTTCCAACATCTTCAGCTCTTCAAGGGTCCCGTTATCTTTAAAGTTATTTGGAGTCCTCCCCTATCGGGATCAATTAAGGTTAACACGGACAGAATGACTTTCGATAATTCTGGCCTTATTGGTTATGGAGGCGTATTTTGATCCTCTAAAAGCTTTGTAAATGAATGTTTTGCTATGCACCTCAGCGTCTACTTTTCTTACAAGGTTGAGTTAGTTTTTGTTGTCCATGTAATTGTTTATGCATGGACCTTTGGTTGAAGATATCTCTAGTTGGAGATATGTTTCTTTGGTGGCGAATCTTCATTGAAGGCCTCATAAGATCTATTGTTATTGGCGTCCTGCTTGGGATATGTTCTTGAGTTTTCTTGCTCAGATAACTTTATGGCTCCCAATATAGTAACTCCTACATAATGGTGGTCCCTCTAGTTCTTCTTTTATTTATGATGATACTTGTAACATACATTCTTTTAGATTTTCTTTTAGGTTGTACTGATTTTTTTCTATTATTTGTTGATTTTTTTACTTCTTTTTAATAAAATATCAGGTTAGATTAAATTAAACGATGATGATGTGGGAGGTGTGAACCTCGATGTCCGGTGTAACTATTGATTTCAATCACTAACAATATCATTTTAGAAAAAAGATATTGTGTACCAATGATATTCCTATTAGTAAAATTCGCATCAATATCTGTCAATGCGAACTACTGCGGACAAAGAAGTTTTTTTAGACACATCCTTCAATAAATATTTTGAGTCTTGTTAGATATAGATTTTGAGAATATTTTTTAGCTATAATAAATAAATTTTTCATCGTTGACACAGTACATGTGCCTGAGATAAATTATATATGTAATAAAAATGAAATACTTGATTGACCCTACTAACCCAATTTAATAACTTTAGCTTTGAGATCATATGCTCCCATTGACATCTCATTTACAAATTTTTCTTGCACACTACTAGTTTACGTATCTCATTACGTACAATATTAGTATTCTCTATCTATTCTCGTACACGAAAAATATTATGCAACACCATGTTTCTCATTAGTACTATAACTTGACAATTACTTTTAAGAGATTTTGGGTCGGAGGACAAGTAGACCAAATTGAGTTCGAACCACGCAAAAACAACGTAAGTGGAATTTGGACACGAAAAATAAGAAGCCTCATTCCTTGGATTTTTCCCTTTGTGTCCTGCAAGAGGGTAAGGCAACTAGGTGACCAAACTAAAGGGAGTGTGGTCTCCCTGTCGCCCCTTTGAAGCTTAAGTTAAAGATGTAGAAGTAGAAGCATAAGTGATTGGAATGATATTGGGAGTGTTCTAAAGGAAGTGGTTGCGTACCTTTCAGCATGGCAGCTCCTTATATTTTATAGTGTGGACTTGTTGAGTTTAGAGCTTTGGGTGGATGTATAGTTTGTTCACAATCCTCCAATATCATTTTGCCTCGATCAGCTTCTCCAATAGGGTGTTGCCCTGAAATAATTGTAGACCCTTGGCCTCCACTCATTGGTGCGCCTGGGGTACGAATTGGTGAAGGCTGACTTTATAGGTCATTCTAGCCTATTCTTGTACGAGGGAACAAGGGCTTCGAGCTTAACTATTGGCTCTTTACCTTTAAATGCTCTACCACGGTCAGGCTAATTAACGCATCGTTCAAGTTGTCTTGTATTACTCATGTCGGCTTCTAATTTGTTAGGATGCAATTAATGTTATTGATGACACATTGTTTCCTCGACGAGATTCGCGCCTCGTCCAATCCTAACTACCACGATAGAGCCCATGCTGCCTCAAACATCTTTCCTCTTACGATGCCTCGTGGACTTGTGTATTTCTAGCACCCCGCTTTGGTTTTGGTGGTCTTGCATACAAACGCAGCCCCTATGTTACTGTGGCAATCTTCCACTAGCATGACTCCTGGGAGCTTCAAGTTAAGCATCCATTACTTCTTGCTCTAAGGTTTCTGACACTTGGCCTTCGTATACTTACGTTGAGATGTGGCTTATGGCCTAGGCGTGAGTATGCCGAGGTGTCCTATTCCTAGCCTCGGTTATCATGTTGAGGCATGACATTAGGCCTAGACATGAATATATAGAGGTACCATTCTCCTAGCCTCGACATGATATGTCGAGGCGTGCCGTTAGGCTTCGAGATGAACATGCGAAGGTTTCTTACTTCTAACCTCGACGTCTTCATACTGAGGCGTGTCACTTGACCTCGACATGGATATGCCGAGGCGCCTTACTCTTGGCATTGACACGAGGCCTTTTACTTCTAGCCTCAACATGTTCATACTAAGGCGTGTCACTTGGCCTCGACATGGATAATCCGATCGCCTTACTCCTAGCCACAGCACATTTATGTCGAGGCCTTTCACTTGGTCTGTTTGTTGGCCCACTTGTCGGTCGTATCCTGATGTTCCCCGCACTGGGCCCCAACTCTTTTGGCATCTTTCCATGGGACTGGGTCTAGGAATCCACTTTTTACAGCCTCAGGAGAATTCATGTATACCAACAGTGTATTTGATCTCACTTCATTTGTAAAATGTAAATTAATAAGAAAAAATATATTCCAATCATGAGATGAATGTGTAGTCTTATATCACAGATGATGATACGTCCTAGTAGTATTGAACACCATGGTGCTAGATAGCATTATTCTCCGTACACATACATGAAGACATAGTTACATACGCACATAAACACCGTTGTAAATTAAGGACAATAAAAGGAAAAATGAAATATAAGGAAACAAAAGCCATAATTGGATAAGGATTGCAATATCAAATGAAATTTGACCCTAATTTACAATTTTGGTATGTAAATGGTAATATGGCCATAATTAGACACGAAATTTGGTAAGCAGAATCCAGTGCAAATACTTTAAATGGCAACGTATTTATTTATTCACTTACTATTGACAAAGGCATAAACTTATGTAAAATTTAAGGTAAAAATAATTCTATTAAGTTATATAAAAAATTTAATTAGATAAATGACATGTTAATTATTAATAAATTGATAATCATCAAAATAAATATTAAAATATTAATTTATAGATGATTGACACATCATTTATTTTAAAAAAATTAATCTATAATTTGATGGGTGTAAAACTATTAATAAAATCCATATGTGAAAGTCAAGTATATAATATGTTTTATATATACGCATGGTAGTATAAACAACTTAGACGTTCTTAGAATAACAATTGTCTTTCTTTTTTCCGCCAACCTTTTGAGAGATCGTGTGTATAGACCCCACAATCCAAACGGCTAAAAATCAACGTCTCTCTCTAAAAAAATTCTCTACCTCTGTTTTCTCTCACCTAGCTCTGCCACTGTTATGTTTTATAGCAGCACGATCAAAACCTTCTCTGTTTTGTTTTCGTCCTCACTTTGAGATATTAAGGTTGTCTGGTTGTTAGCTTCCTCCTCATCCTTCTTCTTTCTCTCACTTTAAACCCACACACTGTTGTAACAATTTTAAACCACTTCTTTTTCTACATTTTCCTCATTTAGTTTTCATAGCCATTAGTATAACTTCTCTGTTTCTCAATTCATTCTCTCTCTCTCTCTCTCTCTCTCTCTCTCTCTCTCTCTCTCTCTCTCTCTCTCTCTCTGCGGTTAGAATCAGAATTCTAATTATAGGTAATCCAGTTGGGTATTAGCTATTCTTCTTCTTCACGATTTATACTCCTCAAAAATCTCTCTTTTTTCGTATTCAAGGAAAACTATTAATTTTTTCCCCACCTTTTCTTTCTGTAATTTCCAGAGATTGATTGGTGATGATTAGATGAATATTCTGAGATTGTTTTCGTGCTAATCTTCATAACCCATTTACCATAGATGGGGTTTCTCTGTTTTTGTTTGACTTTTACTTTTCAATCATAAATCAAGAATTGGGAATAGAAATGGCATCATCCCAAGTAGAATTCTCATCGTCTGCACCATTTGGATGTGTTTTAAGGGATCATAACCAGCGAGAAAGACGCACTCATGTTGCTTTCCAAAAGAAATTGAAGAATTTAGTAAGAGACCATCTTCATAATTGCATCTCAGTCTCTTCAAATTCTTCTTCCGTTGAAAATCTCAACACTCAAATCAATAATCCTGATAATTCGAGCAGCAAGGCGGAAATCTCGAATATTGGAGCTTCGTCTCTCGTTCAAATGTGGGAGAATAGACTAAACCATTCCAACAGTATGAAGATGAACACCAATTCCAATTCTAACCAGGGTTTGAAGAAATTTATCCGGACGAGAAGCTGCATTTCCGAGTCCAATCAGACGGAGAATACATTGTCTGCTGATGAAAGATATGAAGAAGCATTTGGAGATTGGCATTCAAACAGAACAAACCCCAATTCTCCACCTTCTTCTTCATCTCAGGACCTGAGTTCAGATAATGGAGAAAGCGAGAGGGTAAGAGTGGCTGATATAATTAGGAGACTTACAGCTGCAAATCAAACACAAATTTCATGGAGCGAAGATAATGATAACTCGAGCGAATCGCCTAATTATAGAGATCAATCGGAAAGCAGAAGTTTCCCTCAGGTTATAAGCTCACCGAGGATACGAGGACGCCAGGCGTTCACCGATTTGCTTTTACAAATGGAACGTGACCGGCAGAGGGAACTCGACTCCTTGGTTGAGCGTCGCGCGGTTTCTAGATTCTCACAGCGAGGCCGAATTCAGGTAGAGTAGAAAGAAGCTCCTATGTATCTTTCATTTATTAGTTCAATTATACAAATTTTAATCTTTTTAACAATGTGAAAATGCTTCTTCAATGCAGTCATTACTTCGGCTTAGAATCCTACGGCGCGGTTTAGCAGTTAAAGGTCAAGAGTTTCGAAAATCAGAAGCATCTGAAGCGAACAAAGTGCAGCAAGTATCTACCATCATGCAACTCAGGTATAAAGTACAAAACTTTACGTAGAAAATACGATATCAATGACTCAAAATCAAGGAATATGGGTAGAGGTATTGAATAATCATGGAACCTGTTTAAAATGATAGTGAATCTTGTTGTTATACTAATTATCAACATGGATAATTGCCATTACTTCAAGTAGAGTTTTCCTTTTCTATACGTTGGATTCTATTGGAAAATTAACTTTCATATATGGTCGTTATTGAATTTTAAAGAAACCATCATTCTTTCTGTCATGGCTATTTTGTTTGTAGACACATTTTTCAACTTTTTTTTTCTTTGCTTCTGATGTATGTAATGGGTTTGAGTAAACAGGGAGAGGTTTAGCACAGGTAAAGAGAATGGTGCAGAAATAAAAAATGAAGCATCTACCTCTACAAATCCTTTCGGAGAAACCCGAAAAAATAGCGTGAATTTGGACGGTTGTTCGACCTCCAATCAGCTCACTGAATGCAATCAACATCAGGAAATTGATATGAATAAACAGCATAATAAACACACAATAGAGAATTCTAAATCGTGCCTGCATGACATTCGCCAAGAAGAAGCTTGTTCGAGTTCACAAGAAATTACGGCAGAACACTCAATTGCATCATCATCATCCATCAGCAGTTGGGATGATGAAGAGATTGAGGAAGAACAAGAGGCAGATGATGATGATCAGCAGTACATGGAGGAAAGAAGTTATAACTGGTTTAGCGAAATTTCTCGACCTCGGAGTTATTGGGAAGATCGTAGGAACGAATGGTACGAGGAGATGCTTGGCACTAATTCTGACAAAGATGATATCCGTCGACTTCTCGAAAGGTATAACAAATAATATATATAGCCTCTTCTCTTGTGCTTACTGAATATTGTTATTTAACTAGAAAAATCATTGAATTTCTGATTCGATTCCTGTAGAAGGACAGTATCGAATTTTCTAGCGAGTGATTTCCGTGAGAGAATGGACCGAATGATGATGTCTCGTCTTGAGCGACATTCTTACCAAGAAGCAGAAGCACAAGAAGAGGATATCCAAGAAAGACATACTGATACACAACCAGAAGGAAGTCAAGTAGAAGAAGAAGAAAGCTTAATTAGTGGTAATGATTATGATCAATCAGCATCACCATCTCTTTTGATGACATGGAGTTACCGGGATAATGATGTCGTTGATGATTCTGATAGAGTGATTGGATCTTTGCCGTCACCTCTACCACCTTTACCTTCTCAATCTTTCTATCATGATCACAGTCAACAATCTTCTCCGTCTTCAAATCATGCTTCACTCGTAAGCCACACAACATTACACCATTATTTTCAGTCCGACCGACACATGAATTTTAGCATTGGTAACATATATACAATGAAAAATGCAGGAAATGGAAGTGATATACAATATGAGAGGGCAGATGGAGCAACTATATCACGAGATGTCTGAGCTGAGAAAATCGATTAAAAGCTGCATCGATATGCAGCTCGTGTTACAGCAATCTATGAAACATGATCGTATTCATTCAGGTAATCTATATGATACATTTACTTAAAAAAATTCATCTTTTATTGATCCTCACTCTTTCCCAATCCGACCCATGACAATCATTTTGACAGTTGGAGGAGGAGAAGGAGAGGGGAAGAAGGGATATGATCATATAACAAGGAAACGAAACTGCTGTATTTGCTATGAAATGCAAGTGGACTCACTTTTGCATAGGTAAACGCAATTGCTGTATTACATGATCAAATTCTAACGTTTTATAGTTTTAAAACTTCATAAATAGATAAAAGAATTATGTGTTGATATATATGCTGTTGGTTTGAAGATGTGGGCATATGTGTCCATGTATCAAATGTGCAAATGAGTTGCAATGGAGTAGCGCAAAATGTCCGATATGTCGAGCGCCGATGGTAGTTGTAGTTCGAGCTTATGCTGATTCATAGAGAGAAAGCAACAATGGTGTGTACGTACGAGTTCTTGCTTCAGAGGACCGTCTTCTTCTTCAACCATCAAATACTTAGTCAAAGCATGAATATATGAATCTCAAAAGTGAATAATTTTTTTTGTTTGTTATTTTTTATTTTATACATGGTACAGTTAATTCATTGTCAAATCTAATGGTTTCTCTTTTTATACATGTACTCTATATATGTTTTTTGGGAAGAGAGTTTATGAGATGGATCTAACAATTTTGAAAACAGTTCCTTTTTTATTTTTAATGTAAATACTACAGATTTAACTCTAATTTAGAGTTTATTTTTCTTACAAATTCCTTTATCATGTCTAAGGTATAAGCACATAGTTCATCAACTTATAACGGTATTGAACAAAGCGGTCGGTGTCACATAATATTTTTCGTTAATGAATGATTTTAAAGTGATGTTTCCAATAACACAACACTCATCCTAAGTGTTGGATGGTAACTTGATAGAACAACTTGAAATTACAATCTTGTATTACAACTAAGAAAAATTACAGGCTATAAAAAGAACAGAACAGGGAAATGCTTACAGACAATTAAAATTATAAGAAAGTAGAAGACCGTAGGCAATGACCTTAGATAAAATTCACTCTCCATAGCGTGCTAGGAGACTTAGGTGCACTAAGTACGCACTTTCTCCACAACACAGACTGACTGACCATACTTTAAAAAAAATTGTTCAACATTTTGTTCTCTGGACAGGTGACATATAACTACGGTTGGCAGTTTTCACTTTATGAAACTACCCAACCAAAACGTGTGCGGTAGTGGACATAACAGATTGTTGAACATGGGCAGTTGAGATCCATTGTCCCTCAACTTACTCTTAATAAACATGTGATAGAAAATGTAGGGACCAACCGGTCGAACGGTGGCGCTCGTATGTGAGTTACACGCAATGCCCTCAAGGCTAAATTTTTAGGTTTATAAATCACACTTCAAAAGTTTGTCAAAACAATGTGAGACCTAGCTACTTAACTATCCACCAAACTTTACTTCATTTTATCATTCACACACGCTTAGCCTCTAACAATATATACGATTCATGAATTGAATCAAACCAATTATTAACTGAAGCTAAAAAAGAAATCAAGCAACTTTAAACCAAAAATCAAGTGGGGTTAGCTTAGTTTTAGAGCATGAGGATTGGATTTTCTCTGTTAGCTCATGATTCATAAGGGAGAATATCAAGAATAAATCATTTTTAAGAAATGAAATAAAAAATAGTCAAAGATAGAATAAAAATAAAAAGTAGTCACCCTAATTGTTAAAAAAATACAATTTCAGCGTCAAAAACCGTTCCCCACACGTACCAGTAAAAATTTGAAATTTTTTCCATAAAGTTTATATAACATATATTATAGTGCAAAAATCACACATGTATATATAATATATATTGTACATATTACATAAACTACTAAAATTGAAACAAGTGTCGCGTGTGGGCTCACAAATTTGTTGCACGTCAATTTCCGTTTTTCTTGAAAAGTTTGACATTGGTTATTTTTAATATTTTTTATGCTTGTCAAAATTTTGATAATTTTTTTAAACGTTGCCTACTTATAAACATTATCAGCTTCATAACTTATATTATTGGACTGGCTGTCTTATGTATTTTGATAACTCGGCCTGGCCCCTCTTTCCTATATCTATAATCCCTTATATATTAAAAGATGAATGAGAAAGGTAATCATTTTTAGACGATTTTGTCCATTTTATGATACAATTTCTAAACTACCATCGAGCTTATTAATGGTGCATCATTAACTCCTAATATTTCTTTTTCCGTATATCTCATAATGGTCTATAACTTTGTACTTTTTTTCATCATTTCTAATTTGAATTTTATTTTTATGTAAGAGAATATTTTAAGTTATTTCGTTCATTAAGATATATATTGAAAAAAAATTAAACACTAATAAATAAAACATGTTTTTAGTTCATATGTCACATAAAAATTAATGAAATAATAACAAAAAAATATCAAACGAAAATTATATCATAGCGTCTATGCATATGCTCTTCTTAAATTAGTAACTTATTAGGAGACACTTGGGTGAATAAGACTTAGTAATATAATTATAAATATATTATGGTTGTCAACTTTATTTTTTTAATATACGAAAAATAATCAAAATAACAAAAAAAAAATTATTTCACGTGCAACGCACGTGTAACTTAACTAGTATATTAAAAGTGGGAAGGATATGAGAACCATTTTTGGACAAGTTTGTCCACTTATTTTGATATTTTGTCCAAAATAACCTTATAAGTTACATGTGACATTTAATATTTATTATTTTTAAAGTTATAATAATAAATTAATCAAGTAGGCATTAATTTCAAAATTCATTCAACTATGTAATGAATTCAGAAAAAAGTACATAATAAATAGTTTTAAGTTAATTTTACTTAATAACTTTGAATGAATTGTAGCAAGTTATTTAAGAAATTATATAGAGAAAACTTAACTTTTTACTAATTTTTTTTAATATAGAGGAAAAGTAAATTATCTCTATAAAACTTAAATAATAGAATTTAAAATATAACTCAATTATAACACACTTTTAGAACCTTTATTTATGATATATTGTATATATTAGTATAATCAATATGTTACATACAGTTAACCCAGATTTTACGAACAAAAAATTTAATTTGCAATACAAATAAAAAATAAAATCAAGTTAAAAATAAAAACAAAATAGATGATTTAATTCTAATTATCTCACTTTTTATTTTACATTTTGAGAGCATATTTATACTACATACTATTTTTAAAAAAAAATATACATGTGACATTCTACAACTTGGTTGAATAAGAACATATAAGCAAATAACAACAATATTATAATTTTTATGTTATTTACATAAATTCAAAATAAATATGGTGCTAAATAAATTTATTTTTAACTTACATAAACACAACATGACTATAAGTAGAGATGGCAAGTGGGTCGTTCGGCCCACGAAACTAGATGAATGTACAGTACCTGGCAGGTTAAGGCCCACGGGCCAGACCTGGGCCATTACAGGCCTTGCATTCAAGACCGGATGCCAGGCCCGGATGACAGGCCCGGACCGGACTGGCCCGTGAATTCATTCTTGTTATCTCAAAAATTAAACAATTATGTGTGTATTAAAATTTGAACCACTAACATCTCCCTTATAAATCACACTCATTACCAATAGTCCAAAACAAACGTTGTTAATATATTGTTATTGTCGATTAACACATTTTATTGAAACTTCATATAATATATTTTTTAGATAAATTTATTTAATTAAATAAAAAAATCATTTAAATAAATATTTTATTCAATGAAAAATAGGATTCAAGAAAACTTCAACAATTCCTAATATTTTTTATTTTGTTAATGAACATGAATTATAAATTAGCTATTAATTATTTCTTATATTTTTATATTTTACGTGAATATGAATCTCACAAGTTTATGAATTAAGAAATAAAATGATTATTTTACTTATTACTACAATTTTTTCTATTGAGATTTTAAAATAAAAAAATAAAAAAATTAGATGAAAGTAACATGACTTCCATATGACTTAGTGACAATCCCCCACCAAAATTCAACTCTCCTCATTATCATTTTGAGAATTACAACACATTTAAAAGAAACGAAAACAGACTGGTCCGGTTATTTAATTGGGACCGGCCCGGATCGGACCATCTCAGGCCCAGCCCGTGAAGCGGTTCATTCCGGGCCTACCCAAAATTTGAGTGGGTCGGCTGGGGACCGGCACGTGAACCGCCTGAAAGATCCCTGGACCGGCCCGTGAAGTGCCCAAGCCGAGCATTGACGGGTCGAGTCGGCCTAGTTGCCACCTTCTAACTATATGTAATATTTATTACTAAAAATATAATAGATTCATTTACACGTACAACGCACATGTGTATTGACTAGTAAATATAAAAAGCTAAGTTTTTTTGAAAAAGTGATCATTTGAAAAGTCAAATCAATAAATTGACCAAGTTCTCTAAAATTAAGAATTCGTGTACTTTTTAATTATGAAATTACTTGTATGCCCATTTTCATGAAAGAAGTTCACATGCCAAAAAAAATATTTGCCCTTATTCATTTTTGTTTGTCTAGATTAATAAAAACTACTTGCAACAAGCAAGTAGTTTATAAAGACTACTTGGTTTTTTTTATCAAAATCAGAACTAATATATAAATGAAAAAATTAAGGAGGTTTAAAACCACTCAATACAATAGGTTTCTCATAATCGCATAACCTAGATACAAAGCTAAAGGAGTGAGAATTAAAAAACAACAAACTATCCCGACCTAAACTGTTCTTAGCAATAGCATCAGCAATAGCATTAAATTCTTTACTAACCCAAGCTAGCTCAAAAGAAAAAATTGAACCAAATAACAGGTTATGGAATTCCTCAATGGGGACCAAAATTCTCCAATCGGAGCAAAATTTGGATTTAATCCAAGAAATTGCTTGTTTAGAATCTGAGGTGATGAGCCCACTAGACCAGCCAGAAGAAACAGCCCGAGACACAGCAGCTTTGATGCCCAGAACTTCTCCACGGGTCACATAATAGGCCCCACCCCGAGAACCCGAGAAAAATAATAAGTCCCCATCTCTATTTTACGCGACAAACCCTAGGGCAGAAACTAGAGAGGAAACAGAGTGAGCCGCATCACACGCAAGCCAAACACCTCCACTGGATCTCACAAACCAGGAAGAAGGAGGCCTGTAGAGCTTCGATTTGCATGAATCTGAAGTAGACAAGCCGTCTATATGGTATGATTTCTTCGAATCTATCAAATCTGAGCAATTTTCTTACACAATGAAAGACGTAAAACTAGGGTTACACGTAACCCTTCGGAACACAAAATTGTTTAGTTTCTTCCAAATCTCCCAATAATAGAACAAAAATAATGCTAGATCTTCTTTATTACAGTCCAGGTGGAATCTAATTTCAGAAATTTTATCTTGGATCCAGGTAACCTCGAAGATGTCTTTTTCAGATGCTATGGGCAGGCCAAATCTGGAGTTAAACCAACAACTTCTCCAACCACAACCATTCTACTTTCGGCAAGCAAATAAGACAGTTAGGATCTTTGGCTATATGTTTTCTGAAAATATTATTAAGAGTATGAAGAAAATTATGTAGAAGCCTCCACATAAAATGCTTAATTTTAGAAGGAACATTGGCATTCCAAATAATCTTTCATATTTTAGGATTGATAGAAACAGAAGAAGAAATTCCTAGATTAGAAACTTTAGCAGACTGACCATGAAAGAAATGATAACATGATTTTTACTGTAAAAACACCAAACTTAGCAGGCCAAATAAAAGAATCAATAGAAAACTTAGAATAGGGATAGCCAAAATACTATTGACCATCTAAAAGAGGAAAACATAATCCAAAAAAAGTCTATTCCAAGATTTAGAATTAGGAAAATTTAAATTTGAGACAAAGTTTAAAGTAGGAGAATAACGTAAAGATAGATCCTCAAACTAAGGAACCCATTTATGGGTTCAGATATTTATGGAAGAACCATTACGCACTTTCCAAAATGTAAATTTTCTAATGACTTCCTTAGCTAGCCATAACCTTTTCCAAGTCCATAAACTAATTTTACATTCCCGTAACACAATTAAGAAAATACAAATTCTGGAGAGGCTTAAAACAAAGGCATTAGGGTTTTTAAGAGGAATCCAAGCTTGTTTGGCCAACAAAGAAAGGTTAAAACATTCCAAATCCATGAAACCAAGACCACGTTCATCCTTACTAAACGTCATCTTATGATTAGCGGCCCAACTAATCCCTTTAAAATCCTCACCCCTTGACCACCAAAAATGCATGATAACAGCTTGTAGATTCTGACGAACATATTTAGGCAGCTTTAAGGTGCTCATAATGTAATTAGGGAGGGCTGAGCTACTGCCTTTAGAAGGCTTTCCTTCCAACCATATGACAGCAAGCTAGCCTTCCAAAAAGAAGTCATTTTCTCCATTTTCTCCATTTTCTCCATAAGCAGGGAAAAATAAAGGACTTAGACTTACACCAATCAATAGGAAGCCCTAAGTGTCCTTATGATGATTAAAACGAACACAAAAAATATTAGAAATAACCTTTTTTCTACTAGAAGAAACATTTTTACCAAACCTTATATTGCTATTTTCTTAATTAACAACATGGCCCCAAGCATTATAATAATTATTAATACACAAATTAAGATAGTTCTGTTAATAGGAAGAGGGACAGGATTAGTTATAAAAATACTATCGGCGGCGAAAAAAGATGAGAAAAAGGGGCTACCTTTTTTTAGAGTAATAGAACTAATAAAACCATTAGAAACAACTCTCTTACAAAAGGGAATCAGCAAGGATAAGTAAAAGATAAGGAGACAAATGATCACCTTACCTCAAACCTCTTCTAGGAGAAAAATATATTTTAGGGACCCCATTAATATTAATCTTAAAGTTTTTAGAAGTTACACAAAGCATAACCCATTAAACAAACTGAACATCAAAACTCATTTTAATAAGCAAGCATTTCAGAAAATACCAAATAATCCTGTCATAGGCTTTAGATATGTCAATCTTAAGCACCATAATCCCTTTTTACCATTTTTTTTTTTAAGATTGCAAAAGATTTTTTGGGCAAGAAGGGAATTATGTTGAATATGTTTGCCATTGATGAAAGCCCCTTGAGAATCAGAAACAGAAACAAAATAGCCTAAAAAAATTCTTAATCTATTAGCTAAGATTTTAGAAATAATCTTATAAGAAAAGTTGTAAAGAGCAATTAGGTCTAAATTGATTAAAAGATTCAGGCCCCTAAACTTTAGGGATTAAGGTAATAGAAGTCTCATTCATAGATTTAGGAGGATAGAAATTGCTAAATGCCATTATCTATCACATCCCAATATTTATGATAAAACATACTTGAGTAGTCATCGGGTCCGGGGGCTTTATCAGTCCTGAGACAAAAACAACACCCTTTACTTCATCGAAAGACAAATCAATAGTTAGATTATCATTAATAGAATTATTGATAACATAATCCAGGTAATTAAGTTGGGGGTTATGTCTTCAAAGCATGTGTATTGACATTTTGATATGAAATTTAATGAGTATTACATTTTTATTATAATTATTCTTTTAAATGTAGTGATCTACATGAGAATACTCTGTAAATACAATATATAATATCTAATAGTTCAATTTCATATTTATAATGGAGTAATAGAATTAAGGGTAAATTACCTTTTTAGTCCATTATCTTTCTGAAATGTACCAAAATAGTCCATTAACTTTTAAAATGACTGCATTTATCCATTAACTCAAATTTTGTCCAATTTAGTCCTTCCGTTAACTCCGTCAAATTTTCCATACATTTTGCCAACGTGGATACAACATGGATGCCACGTGGATAACACACATGTAGTAGGGAGTTTCATAATTGAAATCTGGAGGTAATACAATCCGTTTTAACGGAAGGACTAAATTGGATAAAATTTTAAAGTTAATGGATGAATGCAGTTATTTTAAAATTTAATAGATTATTTTGGTACATTTTAGAAAGATAATGGACTAAAAAAGTAATTTACCCTAGAATTAATAAATAAGATTATTTAATTAAAGAGTTTAATTAATAATATGATTTATTAGAGTTTAGGATTATAGGTCTATGTCTTCAAGTCATATCTGTACTAAAGTCTGTTATTTGTGAAATTACATCTGTTATTTGTGAAATAACATATAATTAGTTGATAGGGATAATCAGATATGTTCATTTTGAATTAATTAATATCTAAATATTTACCTTATTAAAATAAATATTTAACTTACAGTATTTGTCATATGTCGATCAATGATTCAGAATCATAGATCACCATGGACCGTTGTAGTGCCACGTGGCACTACAGCAGTAGGCGTGTAACATTGTAGTGCCTCACGACACTGCAGTGTGGCGTGACACACAGTGCCGTGAGGCACTGCGTTGTTTAACGTCAACTCCAGTGTTGTGTTGCATTGTAGTTGTGCACCATTATACAGTTGGTCTCACTGTATTAGGTAATTTGAAATTAAATATTTTTTTTAATTTTAATTATCCCTAAATATCTAATACTTCATTATCTAGAAAATATACACTATATTATTCTAATGGTATCAATCATTAATCATTTGAGTCAGTTCATCAGTTTATCAATTAAGAATTGAATTGAGAACATAGATAGTGCTAGAATATTTTTTCTCTGTGATTAAAAGTTGATCAAATTTTTAAAAGAATAATCCTCTCGTATTATTAGAGAATTGTCTCACTAAATTCATTCTCGGTAAATCTCTACATCTCATTAAAGTCATTTAAATCTCTAGATCTCACTAAAGTCATTTAAATCTCTAGATCTCACGAAAGTCATTTAAATCTCTAGATCTCACGAAAGTTGTTCTCAGTAAATCGTCTCACGCACTATGGCGACCAATAAGTGGTATCAGAGTTGTCTTTATATATTTATATGTTAAATGTTGTGTGAGTTTTCTTGCATTATTCATATAATATGATATATATATAATGAATGGATGGTTATGTTTTTTGAATGTATGAAAAATAATTGTTCGTTAATTGTATGGTGATTATTCGGTTAGACTTTGTTTTTTTGTTTTTTATTAGATCTTGTGTAAGCCGTTTTGGGGCGTAGGAATTTTTATAATTTGATTTTGAATTTTTATTTAAATCATTCCGATCACGAGAAGATAAAGAACGCACGAGGCAAACGACAGACGAAAAAGAAAAGAAATAGGAATTCTTAGAATAGTTGTGTCGCCACCAGAAATTGGATTTCTGACGCTGCCGATGTCGATTTTGAATAACTGATAATGTAGTCAGAATTTACTATTTTGACGATGTCGAAAAATAGGTAGTCGCGGCTGGTGTTTGACGTCGGTCGTCATCGACGATGGTCGATGGCTAGCGGTCGCAGTCGGCAGCCAGCAACGGATTTGACGGTGATGGTGGTCGTTGGCAACTGTTGTCACATTTAAGAAAGTTTCGCACAAACCCTGATATCAACCAAACCTGTCACTGTAGAATTTTATAATAACCCTAATCTATCAATTATCCTTTTCAATTTTAAAATTAATATAATTTTTAATTTAATTATTAATTATTAATTTTATAAAAATTAGAAATTAATAGGTTTATTGGGTTTGAGTCAACTTTAATCAAATCAAATAATGTTATTTGACATTTGGCTAAGTAAAAGGTTAACTATTTTAAATGGATGATTATATAAATTAATTTTAATTAAGAAAACAGTTTTTCTTAATTAAATAAAATTTTGTTCAAAGGTTGGAGATTATGAAGATGGACATCAGGAGGAGAAGTCAATATTTGAAAAATATGTATTCTTGAATTCCGCTTTATAAAATTTTTTTTTATTTCAAGAATTGTAATTTAAAAATACTCAATACTCACTTAGACCGTTATTATTTTATTTAATTGTTGAATAATTGTTTTAATTGTTATGTTTGATAAAATGTTCATACATTAGTCACACAGTTTATCTCACAATTTATCTCACACAGTTTTATTTGATCATGCATCAGTAGAAACATAATTTATTAGGATTCTCCTAATATGTTTAAATGTATTTTTTTAAAATCAATTGCATGAAAACCATTAGATTTTAATTAGTTAAAATTTGGTTATCACACCACACTTAAAGTTATATTAACATTTAGGATAACCGATTTTAGTAAAAAAGTTTTATTAAAATTTGATGAATATAATTAATTAGTTAATCTAAGTTCACTTAATTATGACTTAAGCGTTTTAGAAAGTTATATAAATTTAGACTAATAAGATTGGCATAACTGATTATTAAATATTCATAGGGTTGTTATTTTAAGTAGTGATTAATGTCACTACAACTAATATGACATATTACAAGATTTAAATACAGGGTTCATAGTCTCCTATTGTAAAAAAAACATGAAATAACAAGAGTCTTTATGAACCCCATTAAAAAATTCATGTTAAAAGTTAAAAAAAACTAAGCGTGATGAATTTGAAGGGAAGCGGGACTTCGACAACAATGTGGTAGTACGTTTTTGTTAAAGTAAGGCTCTTGACTACACACTCAAACCCTTTCCCTCTTCGGTCTTCTTTCTTGATTTCTGCTCGAGAGAGATCTGCCATTCCTATAGACCTTCGAGACCTCTCTCGATTACAAACCCAAACTCTACCGTCTTCATTCTTCTCTCTTGATTTCATCTCGAGAAGCTCTATTCCTTCTCGAATCTCTCTTGTAACTCGCTCTTTCAGTTCTCTGTAGCTAATTCTCTCTCGGCTCTCCCTTGCAGCTCCCCTTCTCAACTTTGTCCACACAAGGAGTGACATGGTGTGATTCTTCTTACTTTAGTGTGGATTTCTCTGAAACTCATGATGACAAGCTGTTTCGTTAAGTTCTCTTACTCTACTCTTTCCCTTTTCTCTTAGAACAAGTTAAATTGCATTCCTCCTTCCCCAGACCCTTGTGCACGATCAAGTGAGTGGAGAAGTCTCTTTACGTCATTCATTTGTGAGACTAGGGCTCTTCACAACTATTGCACAGAATAGAGAGGTAGGGTTTTTGGCTTTGGCGTTCATGGATTCGTATGTTCCTAAAAAAGGCCTTGTGATTCTGATTCTTCTTCGTATGTTTGTCATAATCTCGCTCATTCGCTTGGGTCCTTTAGCAGAGCTTGTAAACCAGAGGTAGTTTCGTTATTTTTTAGATTATTCTTTCATTAATATATCAACGATAGAGAGAAAAATAGAGAGATTGGATTGTTATATTTGGATTTTTAATTCAATTTAGCATTACTTTGGATAAGATGTTGATGTATTTGGTCTTGACACTCTCAGTCTCACCCTCGCCTGACCTCAAGCTTCTCAAGTAAGGCATGTCTCTCTCTAATCTGATTTTGTAAATTTCCCTCTACCTCCCTCGGCTATCTTCGTCTTTCATCTCTTCACAGATTGAAGTTTCTAATGGTCTCGAACGACTCTCTGGTGTGAAGAACAAGGGTTTGATTTTGAGCGATTGTCTCTATTCTACAATTTTTTCTCTACGGATGGTGTGGATTTGTTACTGCTCTCCCTCGCCCATCCCCCTTGCCGAGCTCTACTCATTGTCAGGCCATTGTTGAGTCGCTCTCTAGATCTGTCTCTTTCTCTGTCTTACTCTATCTTGATCTCACAATCTCAATCTCGTTGGTGGTTTTGTTTCTTTTTTTCTGTGCACGATAGAGGTAAGCCCTGAGCAACGCTGAGAGTTCTGAAAAGTGTTGGTAAGGCTTAATTAATTGTTGCCTTATAGAGATGTGAAGCTCTGGGTAAGTTTGTCAAACGCCCACAATTTGTATGTTATTTTTCAGGTTTAAGTAGTGGTGTCAGCGATGGAAATGTGTGTTAATTTCTTGCATTTTTCAGTACATTGACTCTGCGTTTGTGAAGCGCCCCCAATTTGGAAGCTAATGCATAATCTACATATACTGATATTGGAGAGATTTTGTGAAACACCCTCAATCTCTCTTTCGGTATGCATATTGACCATTTGGTCTCCCTCGTGTGAATATAGGAGGCTGCTCAACTCATTGAATCAAATGGTGAGTTGATATTTTTTTCTAGTATTTTTCTACTTACAGCAAAGAGCTCACTTGGTATCTGTCAAAGATCTCCAAAAATCATATAGTTGTTCTTTTATCAGCATAAAGTGATATTGATGTTGTTGATACTCATACTTCATATGGATCCATTAAGAAATTGGGAACTATATTGAGTTCATATAACTTAACAAACCTGGATTTTGTGGCGATGGACTTCAGCGTGAAGGTGTATTAAATATATGTTAAAAACATGCAGAGTGATTATATATGATTATTATCTGTTCTTTTTGGAGCTTTGGTCTTGCTTTTTCTTTAAATTATGCATCATAAAACATGTAGTATGGTATGATTTCATCCCCTTCTTCTATTGTCATTATTTTTAGATGATGAAATCTGGGGACTTTAGTCCGAGGTGGAAGTTTGGTCATAAAAAATTAAAGCATGAAAAAACCGACCACATTTTTATTCTTTAATTTTTTTCTCATACTATGATGCTAGTTTGAAGTTTATTTTGTGGATCGTCCCCCAATTTAGAAAACTCATACTAAAAAAAATCTTGCATACTTGCTGCTACAATCATACATTTTTTTTATATTAAAAGTACTTTAGAAAAAAGAAACCTCAATAATAAATTCTGCAAGTTATGGTATGCTCCGTTTATCTTATTGTTTTATAGCATTCTAGTATAAAAGTAATGGAGATTGATTATATTTGTCTTAGTGCTTCAGCAGTTAGAAGTCTCATGTATGTCATGTTGTGTAAGAGACCGGACATCTGTTATACAGTGAGAATTGTCAATCGTTATCAATCGAATCCAGGTTTGGAACACTGGATTGCAGTAAAGCACATTCTCAAGTATCTCAAGAGAACAAGAAACTATATGCTTGTTTATTCAGTGGAGACCTGAACTCCACTGGAATACTGATTCTGATTTTCAATCAGACAGAGATAATCGAAATTTGATGTCTAGATCAGTATTCACCCTAGGTGGAGGAGCTATAGTCTGAAGAAGTATTAAACAATCCAACATTGCAGATTCCACTATAGAAGCCGAATATATAGCGGATTGCGAAACTGTAAAAGAAGCGGTATGGCTCAAAAAGATCTATATTAATCTGAAAGTAGTTCCAGATATGGACAAGCCGTTGATCATGTACTGTGATAACAGTGGGGTGGTAGCGAATTCCAAGGAGCTGAGGACTCACAAGCATAGTTAGTTAATTCGGGGATGGCAAAAATACGGAGTATTATTCGGCACGTATAATTCAGGAATTTAACGGTCAAACATTCGGCTTAAATTCGGTCAATAATACGTGATACGTAAAAATTCAGATACGGGTTTTAAACGAGTATCATACGTTTTCTTTTCAAAATTTCGGTACTAAAAATACGGCTTTAAAATTTATAAATAATATTAATATAACAATATATTATGAATATGACAAAAAAATATCATTCTACAAATTTTTTAAACATTTTCATAAACCAAAATATATTGATCAATTAATAGTATTCTATCATACAAAATATAGTCATTAATCCAAATATTCAATCCATAAAAACTAATTGAATTAATAAAAACTATCAAATAATGGGATCGTCGGGTGGTAAAATTTCATCAAAATAATATTCGTTTGGGGTACGAAGTAGCTCAGACCAGTTGCACAAGCTCATGTCATCTAAAGCAAATGGTTCTTTTAAACAAACATTCTGGTTCTTTTTCAAATCCTTCTTCAGCAAATGGATTGATCTTAGAAAGATCAATAGGCGTCATATCCAGCACTTCACAATCCTTATACATTGTCATCAACAAAGAGTTCATTCTCATGTACACCAAATCATCCAACATTGTCGGTGCCAATCTATTTCACTTTTCGTTTGGGCTGCTTCCAATTTCTTTCACAGGCTGATGAGCTACACAGTTGACTCAAAATTCTAATTACAATCTTCTGCAATACAGGGAATATTGAACCATTAAGCTGACAAGCTACACGGTTGACTCAAATTTCTAATTACAATATTTTCAAAATTTTATGGTACAAGTGACGTACCATACAATTGTTGAAAGCACCATTGATCATCTCTTATGGACCCCATAAGAGATGATCAAAGAGTAGATTAAATCCCTATACGGTACGGTGTTTGTACCCTAGCATCTCCTTTCATCTTCTTTCCTACATGTCTCTGCAACACGAACAAAACAAAACCCACCTAATTTTACCAGCCTCTATCTCTCTCTCATAATCGTTTTGAGTTCTGTCAGCTCAGTGTATAAGCCCCTCTTCCACGGGGACAGAAAGAGATAAGAGAACGGAGAGGAGCGAAATACACGGGAATGGTATTTGAATTTGGGCGCATAATTCAGTCGTATAATTCGCGTATCAAATAAGTACGGGAATTATACTTCCTGACCCAAAAATACGCGTATAAATCCGTGTCTTTGGGAAAAATAATGGAACATAGAGTATTATACAGATTTGTAAAGATTCACGTATTATACGCGTATAGAACACGTCTTCACCAACAGAGCTCACAAGAGGGGCAAGCACATAGAGAGAAAATATCATCTTGTAAAAGAGATCTGCATCGAGGGAATGTAACTGTTATGAAGATAACATCATAATAGAACCTGGATGATCCTTTTACAAAGACACTTCCTGCAAAGTCATTTAAGGGCTGCGTGAGTAACATGAGATTGAGAGAAATGCCCCATTTACTTAATGCCCTCAAAGCATGTGTATTAACATTTTGATATGAAATTTAATGAGCATTATTTTTCATATAATTGTTCCCTTAAATTACTGTTATATAATTTATATAAATATCTAAAAATTTCATATTCATTAATGAGACTATGATCTTATATTAGTACGAGAGGATTAAGATCATAGATAATGAATAAAATTATCAGCAACATATTAAAGCATGAAATCTTTAATGAATGGTTGCTAGTACGATTCACTAAGTATTATGAATGCGTGTAATCTAGATCCGGATCATTGGTGTGGATAGACATCTTAGTGAGATACTTTATATAATGAGATTATATATGACTAGACCAATGTTAATTAATATCGTTATCAACGTGCCGTTTATCATAAAAATTTAATACACATCAATTCCACGATCATATGTAAATCAATCTGAATCCTGAGTAGTCATGAACTCTTATACATGTTATGTTTTGTTTGTAAAACAGGCTAGTAATTTTTGTTTTGGAGATTCAGTGATATAGATGGGTGGGAACACAATCTTACAAGATTTAGAATCCAAGTTTTCCTAACGGATCGTATATTGGTTTCCTTAAGTGCTAATTCTGGAACTGAATGGTTATTGAGCTCAAATTTATAATAAGATTATAAATTAGCCGTCCATTAGTGGATTAATGGTACTTAAGTATCAATAGGTAATTAGAAGGGTAAAATAATAATTTTGACTAGTTCTAATTTACGAACCGATAATTGGAGGATAGAACTACGTGAAATGATTATATCAGTAAACTACATGAGAATACTCTGTAAATACAATCTATAAACTATAAGAGTGCAACTCCATATTTATAATGGAGTAATAATGAAATTACTAAATTAGATTATTTAATTAAAGATTTTAATTAATAATCTGGTTAATAAGGGTATAGGATTATATGTTCATGGTCCCTAAGTCACCTCTGTAGTATGCAGTCTAGGATGTGAATATTTCAGGACATAAGAAAATGACTAACTTATAAATGAATTTTTGTTATGGAGCAAGTACATGATCATGAGATAATTGTGTGTGGTTAATTAATTAATTAAGAATTAATTAGTTGAATTATTTATATATAAATATTAATATAATTTTCAGAAATTATATATAAATAAATATCTAATTTATGAGATAAAATATCTAATTTATGAAATTAGATAATTAAATTATTATTAGATAATAATTTGGATCAGCTAAATTTGTTATTTGTGAACTAACAGATAATTTAGTTGACAGTGATAATCAAATATGTTAATTTTGAATTAACTAATATCTAGATATTTATCTAATTAAAATAAATATTTAATTTGCAGTAATTATCACATGTCAATCAATGATTGAGAATCATAGACACCATGGACTATTGTAGTACCACAGGACACTGTCGTGAGGCACTGTGTTGTTTAACACCAACTTGGTGTTGTGTGGCACTGTAGTTGTACATCATTATACAGTGAGTCCTACTGCATTGGGCCATTTGAAATTAAATTTATTTTTTATTTTTATTATCCATAAATATCTAATACGTCATTATCTAGAAAATATTCTGATATTATTTTAACGGCATCAATCAGTTCATTAGTTCATCAATCAAGAATTGAATTGAGAACACAGTTAGTGTCAGAATATTTTTTCCCTGCGAATAAAAGTTAATCAAATCTCTAAAAGAATAATTATCTCGTTCTTTTAGAGAATAGTCTCACTAAAGCCCTTAGCATTAAATATCTAGATCTCATGTGTTGAGTGCATCTAGAGACAGAAAATGTGTATTGTAATATTCTACGTGCCCACACAAGTTATAATGCGTTGAATATTGACTCGGAAGATTTTTGTGTGGATTTCAGAGTTTACTGATCGTTGAAACGTTTTGTGGGACGGAGGATCGATCGATTTTGTAAGGATGTTTGATATAGACTACAAGAGGTATATGATTCCTAACATTGTATGTTATAGATTTAATGTATAAATATATAATGGATCATGACTGATTGAAAAAGAGTTTTCAATAAAAAAAATTATTTGATTATTGTGGCATTGCGCAAGTTTTGTTTTATTAAAAGATTTGATATTTATTATAAGTTTAATTTTTTAAATGGCGTATTAGATATTTATGGATAATAAATACAATGTTAAGAATCATATAACATACAATGTTAAGAATCATATACCTATTGTAGTCTCTATCAAGAGTCCATGCAAAACCAATCGATCATCCGTCCCACAAAACCATTCCAATGATCAGTAGAGTCTGAGATCCACACCAATATCTTCCAAGTCAACCTCAATGCACTATGACGTGTGTGGGCACGTAGAATACTACAAGACACCTGCCTCTAGATTTACTCAACACATGAGATCTAGAGATTTACTGAGAAGAACTTTAGTGAGACGATTCTCTAAAAGAGTGCGATGATTATTCTTTCAGAGTTTTGATTAACTACTAATCACAGAGAAAAATCATTCTGAAACCAATTGTGTTCTGAATTCAAAATTTTTTATGAATTGATGAACTAATTTATCAACTGAGACCATTCAAATAATATATACTTATTTTCTAGATAATGGCGTATCATATTTTTCGGGGATAAACTGAAATAATATTTAATTATAAAATTGTCAATTGCAATGGGACTCACTGCAACTGTGCACAACTGCAGTACCACAAGACACCATTGTGTGCCTTGAGGTAGCACGTTGCCTCTCGGCACCAGTGTAGTGTCGCATGCCACCACAATAGTCAATGTCAATATTTGATACCCGATAAGTGTTTGACACGTGACAATTACTATGAATTAAATATTTATCTTAATCTGATAAATATCTAGATATCAGTCAATTTAAAATTAACATATATGATTTTCCCTAACAACTAACTTATATGTTATTTTACAAATAACAGATTTAATTGATTCAAATTGTTATCTAATAATAATTAAATTAACTAATTTCACGGATTAGATATTATGTCTACTTATCAATAATTAGAAAAATAATCAATATATACACGCACATACATATAATTTAATTAGTTAATTTTTAATTAAGTAATCACACATACTTATCTCATAATTATGTACTTACCCCAGAATAAAAATATCTTTTGCAAGTCAGTCATTTTCTCATGTTCTGAAATATTCACACCCTAAACTGCATAGTACATAAGTGAGGACCATGGACCTATAATCCTAAGCTTCAATAAACTAGATTATTAATAAACTCTTTAATTAAACAATCTTATTTATTAATTTCATTATTATTGCACTATAAATATGAAATTGAACTTTTAATGATGATAGAATGTATTTACAGAGTATTCTCATGTAGTCCACTGATATAATTATTTCGTGTAGTTTTGTTCTCCAATTATTGATTCGTGAATTAGAACTGATCAAAATTACCGTTATACCTTCTAATTACTTCTTGATCCTTAAGTATCATTAATCCACTAATGAATGATTAATTTATAATCTTATTATAAATCTGAGCTCAATAACCATTCAGTTCTAGAATTAACACTTAAGAAATCAATATACAACTCGTTAGGAAAGCTTGGACTTCAAATATTGCAAGATCATGTTCCCAGCAATCCACATCACTGGATCTCCAAAACAAAAGTCAATAACTTATTTTACAAACAAACATTAACGAGTGAATCAAAAGATCCAGTAGACATGCATAGGAGTTCATGACTACTCAGGATTCAGACTGGTCTACATATGATCATCGAATTGATGTGTATTAAATCTTTATGATGAACGGCACGTTGACAAAAATATTAATTCACATCGATCTGGTCATATATAATTTCATTATATAAAGTATCTTTACTAAGATGTCTATACACATCAATGATTCGGATATCGATCACACACTTTCATAATGCTTAGTGAACCGTACTAGCAACAATTCATTAAAGATTCCATAATTTAATATGTTGCTTACTATTTTTTTCATTATCCATGGTCTTAATCTTCTCGTACTAATACAAGATCCGAGTCTCATTAATGAATATGGAATTTTCAGATACTTATATAAATTATTCAACACTAATTTAAAAGAAAATTATAAGAAAAATGTAATTCTCATTAAATTTCATATCAAATTATCAATACACATATTTTCAAGACATAACCTCCAATAATTACATGCTGATCTTGAAAATGCATGAGTAGCCGTATCACCAATGATTTGGTTAGATACAATTAATTTCTGAATATTAGATAAAAAAATTCTGATCCATGTTGCTAAGATTTTTGTTTAGAATTATCATTTAAACCGCCAGAATCATGATCTTTATTCTTTGCAAAATACTGTTTAATACATATAGGCGTTTTTAGATTAGTTTCAGACCTAATCTAATCCCCATAAACATCATGTTTTCACCTTCTTTTCTAGTAGGGCAGGTTCTTAAATCATGAGTGATTATACCACACTTAAAACAAAAGTTAAGCAATATTTCATACCTAAATTCCACCTAAATAAGCCTTTTATTGTTTCTTTTAACCCAAATTACAGGAATAAGGGGATTATTAAGATCGTAAGAAACCCAGACTCTAACAGACCGAGCTAGAGCCTTTCTAAGAGTGTGTGTAATCAATTTCTAGAAATTTCCCTATCCTAGAGGCTAACCTAATAACAATCTGTTCAATGACCAAATTAGGAGGCAGGTCATGAATTTGAACCCAAATAAGACATTTATCAAAACTAAACTCACTTACCTGGTCCCTGGTTCATACTCTTTAGTAATAAGCAAACATCCATTAAAGATCCATGGCTCTTACTTCCCACCTTTCCAGCATTTTGAACATTCTTTAATTTGAAAAGAAAATTATTCTTTTCCAAAACTTTGATATCCATGATGTCCACTATCCCCCAGCTTCTTCTAAGCACATTATTCATACTATTAGTATTGAAATTCTTATCTGAAATAATCCTTCCCACTAGCCATATCTTGTTATCATGAATATTTCCTTGGACCAGGTCATCCAAGTCGAGGACATTGTTGAAATCATGACACAAGTCCTCCATCACACCAGCACCAATGAGCCAAAGAAAACAGGCCACCCAGAAAACAGAAGGAAATATAGAATAAGAGGACCGAAAAAGAAATACCCATAAGAGACAGACAAGAAAGTACCCAGAAAAGGCAAACAGAGAGCACACAAAAGCGAGAAAGCAGGGGCGAGGAAACACAGGACGATGGAATATGTAAGAAAATTGAGACGAAAAGCAAAGGCGAGAAACAGAGAGGGGCGAGGTAGAAACCTTCTTGGGGAAGCCAAGAAAGACTACTTGTCCTGAATTTTTGAACTCGTTAATTTTTGTTTGTTAAGAATTATAAAAACTATTAAAAGTAAACTTTGACATTACTCATTTATTTTTTGTTTAGATTCCTAAAATAATCTACATGACTGTCCTATAAATTATTTGATCTGATTAAATAATTTATTGAATCAAATAATTTTGATCTTAATTAATTTTTATTAGTTCATAATCATAAAACTTCTTATTCATAATAACTAGTTTACGAAAATTATTTGATCAGATTTATCTTATTTATTTTTATTTATGTATATTTTTTTAGAATCTGAGATTTATTTTACATCAAGTGTTAGAAAAGTCTTCACAAGCCAAAAAAAACTTACGCTTCGAAAAAAATTTGTTAGTCCATTTTGTTAAAATGCATTTTTAAAAGGTTATTTAATTAAGAAAACCCAAAAACAAATAACTAAAAGACAAATAATGATAAATCTATAATCTTTCTAGAATCAAATGGAGGAGCTTTTGCTTTGGTGGGGCAGAGTTTAAATAAATAGTTTGATTTATTTGGTTTGTAGAATTGAGAGATCTGCAATTATAAGAGAGAGCGTGGTGCGTGATAGGAGAGTCCTATCACGACATGTCAATCATGTAACGTCTCCACGTATTGTTATAGGCAATGTGTTAAGCTCTTTGGAAAGGATATATATTATTATAAAGAAATAACAAAAAAATTAATATAGAAAATAATTAAATGATTGAGAAGAAAATGGTAAGAGTAAAAAAAATGGTAAGTGGTCCCCACAAGCAACGTTTATAACAGCAGAGGAAGAAGGAAGAAGGAAGACAGGCCAGAAAACAGGGGTCCTTTCTCTCGTTTTAGACAAACAAAATCATATCCGACAAATTTTGACAGCCTCGCCTCGTCTCGCCTCGAGAGCCTACAAGGCTACACCTCCCCCCTCTCCTCTCCTCTCCTCTCCTCTCTCCACAATTATTCTCCACGTGCCCTCCCTCTCTCTCTCCCCCTTGTTCCTCTTTTCTTTGCTCTTCGATCCCTTGTAAAGTTGTGTTTTTTCATTATACGTCCTTATTGCTTTTCCTCTAATCTTTGTTTTTCAACCTAAAGTTTGGCCATCTTCTCGTGTAGAGGAGCCAAAATGATTTTGGCGTAGTCTAAATTGATCTCATGCAATGACTACGGACCTAATCAAAATTCATTACATTTCGACCTCATGTAATAGTTACGGACCTAATCAAAATCCATCACATTTCAATCTCATGCAATGATTACGAACCTAATCAAAATCCATCACATTTCGATCTTAAGGAAGAGAATGTTAAACAACACACAATCATATTACTATAATCATTGATCGAACTATATATGACAGTATTCACATGACGATATTAGATTGATCATAGTATGTCATCGTGTCATATTTGATAAACACTCATCTTTTAAGATATAATACGCACATCAAATACATTATGAATTTTTTTTAAATATCAACAATCCATAGACTCATCAAAATAAGTCTCCAAATCTACATGATAATTAAGCTTTCAACATATTATCTGATAAACATTTATTTACCCTACAATATAAGTACATGTACAATCATCATCAGATTTACAAGTAGATGTGGACTAATAGGGAGTTAGAGTCTGATCATATATAGACTCGATCATCGGAGTTTATTTGACTAGACATCACACAGTGTCATGTTAAACCTCTTACAATCTTATTATCTATTTTTTTTCTTTATTCATCTGTATATCTACGAGGGACTCGTGACAATACATGACAATATATTTTATGCATTTACACTCCATATCATACCCAACAGACCAAATGTTGGGAAAAATTATATATATATAAATTAGATATATTTTATGCATTTAAAAACAATATATTAAGATAGATACAGCTTAATCGGTTTTATTTTAAATGCATTCCCTTTTAATCAAAAGGTTGTCTTAGTTTTCAAGTCAAGAAAGTGCAAGAATTTTCCTTTTCTCTCTGTTTATCCATGTGTCAACAAAATTAATGCTAGCTAGTCAAAATAATTCCAATTGACACTAGGTAATTTAGTTATTTTAATGGGTTAATATAATTTATTTTGAATTCAACATATCATAGATTTAATATAAACCATATATATCAATATAAACTAAATATTGTGACAAAATATAGACTACATAAAAATTTAAATTAATAAGTTGACATCAACGAACATTAAAGCATCATACATAAAGATATAATAATTGAATTAACCCTATTGTCAACTGAATAGCCATCATCATATTCCGAGTTATTAACTCCAGTTAAATGATTTTCAAATTTCATATAAAAATTTGTTGTTAATTAAGAAGTAGATAAAGTGAAATAATTACGAACTAATAACGACTATCTAGCTGTTCGACTCCGTTGAAGAATCCAATAAGCTTCGCATTAATAAACAGCATGAGCTTTGTTCATGAATGAAAGAGTGTTAGTTAAGGGGGATATCAATTAAGGGTAGGCTGTGATTGTGGGATTTAAGCATATCACCCGCTAACTTTTTGTGTAATTATTACTTATAACTGAGAAGATAACGACCATATCCATCCTATAATTATTAATGTTTAAAAACTCACCCACCAAATTTTACAACATTTTTTATCCGACTAAATAATGTATGTTTTGGTTAATATTTTACGATATTTTATGATAATTTTATTAATAAATTAATGAATAATTGATATGTTACGTGATTAAATAAATTTTGATTGATGAGTAGGAATCGTAGTCGATAGTTATTGATTGAAGGGAAAATACAATTACTTCATGTTTGAGATATTATTTTTTCCTTCTACATCAGATCATAAGATTCTTTAACGATAAAAACGTAATAAGCAGACTCAAATGTTGTTTATCCATAAAAACGTAAAGGAACAAGTTTTTAAAATTTATTTCGATGTGAATAATAATATCGTTCAACCATAAATAATTGGACTCCTCTATAGTTGAGGTTTTTCCAAAAAAATAAATAGAAACAGAATTTCTATTTTTCAGAACAATAAAATTCTTATTGAACGGGGCTGTCGGTAGTTGGCAGTTTGGGCCTTTAGACCCATTTGATCGTTTCTAGACGGGTTAGATCAGGTCGTACTCAACTGCAAAAAAATAATAATTAGTTTTTTTTTCAGAGATTATATCGGATGGCCCCAAAAAGTAAATCACCAAATTTCTATATAATTACAAACAAAAAAATCAATCCAAAAAGGTAAAATAATATAGCTGTCAAGCACAGGTGAGCAGGGTAAGCAAGATTCCAACATACAATAAAATGCCCCTATGGAGAAATTATGAATTAAACAAAAAGCTAAGCGCGCTTTAAGGGAAAAATCAAGGTTAAGTATTATTAATTATAAAATATATGTCGGCAATTGGCAGTTTGGTCGTTTGAACTCGTCTGATTGTATAGGGACGGTGCTGATATATATTTAGGCATGATAATAAATAAACAAGTACCAAATCTTATATTTTCATGTCAAATTTTAACAATAACGGTGAACTTTATTATTATCTTAATTACTCTTCTAAGCCAGCGTTTAATATTCCACATAGAAATGAGTTAATAATATATTGAAAAATAATTTATTTTTGATAATTCCACACTTATAGCATGTTTATCTAATTCTTAGATTAAGAATTTGAATTAATGATAGAATTTTAGTTAAAAACCGAAATTAAAATGTGTAGTAATCTAAAAAATATATAATTTAATAAACAATGAATTTAAATTATAAATCTGAATATTAAAATTTGTAATTGGAATCTACCAGGTAAACTTGAATTTAATGTTTCCAAATTAACTGTTCAGTAAGTTTCTAAATCAATCACGCCACTTTTCAAGCGGCCCAATACGACTTGGCATAGACTTGTTTATAAATTAGAATTACAATCCAACTATGACTCTTGAACTGTTTGTGTTTCTTTCTTTATTTACAACACCGACGTCTTCTTTTCCAGTAAAATCACAGCAAAATTGCAGTAATTATGAGTGAGAGAGAGAAGAGAGAGACAGAGAGACACTGAGTGATGATGATAAACAAACAGAATTTATCCTTTTAAATTAAATCATTCATCTTCTCTATCTTTTCTCTGCTTTTTGTACGATCCCGTTTCTGCAGAAACCAACCTTTCAGCTTCCTTCCTTCTCTCCTCTTTCTCTCTTTCAACACCCAAAGAGGAAAAGAAAACAAATATCAGCCATGGTTAAAGAGAGAGAAAAGGAGAGGGAGAAGAAGATGTATGTTGGTATTGTTTTTAACTATGCCGCTGAGCTTAAGCTTTTGCTTTCCGCTCTTCTCATCCTCTGTGCTTTGGCTACTCTCTTACAGTTTCTCCCTTCGCGCTTCACCATCTCTACCTCTGATCTTCGCCTCTGTATTTCGACCCAAGATTCCTCTCCTGCCCCTTCTCTTTCTCACTCTACCTCCTTGGTGGTGCCTACTCCACTTCCATCCCCTCCTTCTACCTCGCCTCCTTTACCCCCTGCAGTTGAGAAAGATCAGGTGCTTGACAATGGCGTCATCAGACGGGCTTTTAACCCTTTTGGCGCTGCTGCTTACAACTTCATTACCATGGGTGCTTACAGAGGAGGATTTAACACTTTCGCCATTGTTGGATTAGCTTCTAAACCTCTTCACCTCTATGCTAAGCCCACCTACCAATGCGAATGGGTACCTGACCTCAACTCCTCTGAACCAATCGCTGGTTCTGCTTACAAGATTCTTCCCGATTGGGGCTACGGGCGTGTTTACACCGTCGTTGTCGTCAACTGCACCTTCTCTCAGCCCGTAAACGTGGATAACACGGGAGGAAAACTCGTTCTCTATGCCTCTACTTCCGGCGGTGGCGACCGGAACTTCAACCTGACTGACAGAATCGAAGTTCTGGCGGAATCTTCTGGAAGTTTGAACACTTCCATCTTCACATCAAAGCCTAAATACGACTATCTGTATTGTGGGTCTTCCTTGTACGGGACGTTGAGCCCGCAGAGGATGAGAGAATGGCTGGCGTACCATGTGAGGTTGTTTGGAGAAAGATCGCATTTCATAATACACGATGCAGGTGGTGTTCACGAGGACGTGCTTGAAGTTTTGAAGCCATGGATGGAGTTGGGATATGTGACATTGCAGGACATAAGGGAGCAAGAGAGATTTGATGGGTATTATCACAACCAATTTATGGTAGTGAATGACTGTTTGCATAGGTATAAGTTTATGGCTAAGTGGATGTTCTTCTTTGACGTCGACGAATATATTTATGTGCCTCCTAAAAGTACTATCAAAACGGTGCTCGATTCGCTTTCGGAGTTTTCTCAATTCACAATTGAACAGATGCCCATGAGCAGCAAGCTCTGCCTCTCTGAAGATGCTGGCAAAACCTACAGGTATTTCACCACCTTCTTCTTCTTCTGTCTTACTCTTTCTTGATTAGAATTCATTGATTCGCTTCATACCAAATAATTTCTTAAGGATCTAGATGCAAAGCTTGCGGTGAGAGGTTATTTGGGGTTTTCCATAATCATGTAGAAGTTATACAATTCAATTCATAAAAATGGTTTAAAATAAGAACACAAGATTAGTTGGAGTTCAAACTAGTTTATTAGTTCTTTTTTTGAAGTATAATTCTGGCTTTGAACTTCGTGGATTGTTTGAGTACTAAATTCCCTTCGACAATGAGCAATACAACATACCGCACTGCATATGGGTTTGAGGCAATGGGCTACTTTTCTCATCGGATCCTTTGTAAACTATTTAATGTAACTTAAGTCTTAATATTGCGGAGATTGACTGATAGGAACATATTTGGAATTATTTGAACTCTATTCTATTCATTTTTATAGATTCTTTCTTGTATATATTGCATTTGGGGCAGGTGGAAGTGGGGGTTGGTTTGAGGAATTTGAAAGAACATGGTTGTTGATTCTTAGTCATGAGAGTATTAGGACCTTGTTATTTTTATAATGGTATATTTATTCTTGGTGAGCTGGTGTATTAAGTCACAGACTTGTGAAGAATCTGAGCTGACTTCCAAAGGGAGCCTTTCTCTTCTTCTTCACATCATATATAAACAATTGAAGAACTCAACTTAATTTTTTAGTTCTAGTAACGAATGTTTCAAATCTTAATCATTCAAGTTCAGATACTTGAAATACTCTCAAGTTCTAAACTCTTTCTTAATATATTGATGATGCTGATGGGAGTTTGTGACTTAAGTTTAGTTATGGCCAAAACTAAAAATTAACTTTCTTCTTTTCGGACTTTTATAGAAACCTTGCCAATTTTTTATCTTTCTATAGCTATTTATATCATGAATCTCCAATCATGGTCTATCTCAAACATCTATTAAGGAATCTCTCTATTATTTGCTATAGTTTCCAATCAAGAAACAGAATGAAGAGTAATTTGCTGGTAAATATATAGATGTTATGTTAATGATTTGTTTTTTAGCTCTCCTTTCTATGGTGGTGTCTTTGTGGATTTCTACTGTGTGAATGTTCAAATTGGGATGAGAATTGAGATGCTTCAGTACATATTTACATAGTGAAATGATTTGTTGTATGAATAATATACAGGAAATGGGGGTTTGAGAAGTTTGTATATAGAGATGTAAAAAGAGGAATAAGGAGGGACCGTAAATACGCTGTGCAACCACGCAATGTGTTTGCGACGGGGGTTCATATGTCTCAGAACATAGAAGGAAAGACGACACACAAGACGGAGGGGCGGATTAAATACTACCATTATCATGGAACAATAGCCGTGAGGCGAGAACCATGCCGTGCATTAGCCAATTCGACGGATATGAACTTCGAAAAGAACCCGTATGTTATGGACACGACGATGCGTAACGTCGCAGGCGTCATTAAGAGATTTGAGCTGAAAATGATCGGATCAAGGTTACAAAGAACAAAACAATGATAATTTCATTTATTTCTCTCTGCGATGATATCTTCATTTACCTCTTGTTTTTACTTTAAATTGAAGTGTTAGTAGATAATGAGAGATTCAATTGAGGGTTTGTTTTTTATTTGTGTAAAGAGTAGAGTATAACATTTCTTATAAGTACAGATTATATATTATAGATACAGATGGGTATATGATATATGCTATGGAGGAAGAACATGAGATTGGGAGAGAGGTGGTATCTGTTTTCTCTTTTTCTTTTTTAGTTTAAAATTCAATTTTTTTGTTACTTTTGATTTATATCTTTTGGAAAATTTGGTGTTCATATGAATAAAAGATTTAGTTTGTGGTTGATTATGTTGTCGGTAATGGTAATAGCATGGATTTTGGCCCACATGGGGAGGGACCACCACCCATCACCACCATGGATTTTGGCCCACATGGTGGCTATGGCCTTGGCTTTGGCCTTTGGCTGTGGCAATTGCTACCTACTTTTGTGTTTATTTTTTTTAATGTAAGAGAATAAAGGGTGTGGAATATTTGGGGGATGTATAAATATAAATAAGAAGTCAAAAAACATTCAAAGCTTATGTTTTACGAGAAAGCAGTCCAAAAGGGCATGTGGGTGTTTCGCCATTGGCTAGTGGGTGCTACTGTTTCTCATCTTTTAACAAACACATGCAAATAATTTAGGAAAGAAAATGAATATTATATTCAATCAACAATTTGTACGAGTTATAGAAAACAGTGTCACATGTAAACTGTATATGCTATATAGGAAACACAGTGTAACATGTAAACTGTATATGCTATATACGAGTTATAGGAAACACAGATGATGTATCTTCCTCTTCTTTCTTCTCGGTGTCCGTTTGTCCTTTTCAAAGTGCTTTGTTTTTATTTGACTCTCTAAACAGTCACCGGCCGTTAAAAAGGTGTCCATAGAAAGAGAGGAAGGGAAAAGAAGCTATTATTGCTTTTGCATTCATATTGAATTATTTCTAATAAAAATTCATCATTGCTCATATGCTCATGAATGTTTATGAATGTTTGTAGCGAAATATTCTATGATATTAACCGGAAATGACGTCAGTCAGAGAGGTAATGTACTTTTAGATTAATTTACGTGACATGATTTAATGATATATCAATTTTCAAACTATTATTATAATTTACTTCTAGATCATTTATTTCTTGTGATAAGAAACATAAAATAATTAAAGAATGATATTCAATTATTACTATTATCTATTTCGTTATTGAAATCAATTCGTATTTGTTAAAAAAGAAAAAAAATTAATCTTAATTTAAAATATTTTTTAGGAAAGAGTTTGTGCGTCAAATGAGAGTGAATATCATTTTTCATAGGTATGTGTGTTAAACAATTAAAAAAAGTTGGGTCATGGGTGTTATTTTTTAACAACCTAATACATTATCTTCATGCTGCATATATGTGAAATTCTCTTTCAAATAAATAATTAAAAAATAAGACGTACAATTATTTATGTGTCGTTGAGGAAAACCTAAGAGTTAATGATTAAGTTGGTAACATAAAGAATATTTTGAATATAAAAAATGGAAGTGATTTACATTTAAAGATGTTATACTGTCACCGCGTGACGCCCCCAGCCCATTATTTGTTGGGTGTGTGTGTCAGACAGCTCCAATTTGATGGTAAGCTGTATATGTTCTGATAAAGACAACAAATCTAGACCAACATAGAATCACTGCCCATTCTTCCTCTTTGCTGTCATACCCAATCCCCATTCATTTTATTCATTTCTAATTTCTATTCTTGAACCATAATTGGAACCACTATTGGAAAAAAAAAGATCATTTCCTTTTCTCTGGTGTTCATTTTAGTAAGAGAGAATAACGTGTAAGATAAAAGTGTACTACAAATGTGTAGAATTGAGATTGTCTCTTATTTTGAAGATTATAAGACAATAACTTGACCGTTATGGATCATTTAAATGCTTTTCAATGGTGCATCTCGTTTAAAAAAAAATTATTTACTACGTTGATACGGATCATTACATTACTTTTCAATAGCTCAAAATTGAACATAATCTTCTTTCCGATTCTCCTAAACTTGAGATGATCTTTTCTATGTGTTTTTCTTTTGGTGGTGTGAATTTAAAGACTCATACAAGAAGAAAATCTCTCTCCCAATCTTTTCGATGTGTTAATTTAAAGATGGAGGGACAATCCATCTTCACTGTCACTCAAATTATCTTTCAATCTTTCTTAAAGTTAGAGCAACCTCTTGAAGTGTAAAGGATTTTTTCTGCCCTTCTCAAGATTAAGGGGAAAATGTATTGATAAGGATAAAATTTGTGTGAGTATGAGATAGAAAGAGATGTCGATCCTCCAAATTCTTCAGAGTCCAAAAATCTCTTGTTTTATTGAATATGTTGACTTTATATAAACTTCCTCAATTACCTGGGTTTAAATAAAGATAGTCTTCTTTATTTTACATCTATCACACTCAACCGCTCATCAATTGCTGCCCATGACAACTTCTTGTTGTTCCAAGCCAATTAGTCAGAACCACTTGGTGGCCTACCAACCTATCTTGTCTGAGTGGTGCAGCCTACTCAATCAATTACGACCACTTGATTGTCAATTTGGCCCATTTTCCCTTTCTGATATTCTGCCCGCCCTTGAGGTGATGACCACCCGTTCTCGAGATGTCAGTTCCCGTTCTTGAAGCGATGATCCACCGTTCTCGAGATGTCATTTCTCGTTCTTTGAAGTGATGATTACCCGTTCTATGAGTATCTCGCGACTTTAGTCAGTCATCCGTTTTCGCTTTTTTTACGCTTCTCATGATGGAGTAAGTTCCTTTCATCCAGGTGGTAGTGAATATTTTTTACCTGTTCATGAAGGTTAGATAGAAGGTGGCTACTTTATATGGCATTAAGGTGGATTCAAATTTCAAGAAATGTTATCTTCTTGATGACATATATTTGACATTTTGGTGGTATCTTTTGTATAGATATGGCGCAAGCCTAATGAGCATTGCAGATTGGGACATCCAAACTCATATGAGTGTCATTATTCAAGGTAAGGTGTGGGTTTGGCTTGCTTCACACAATACAACCCTATAAGAGCTTAGGGAAACAATCACTTCCCCCTCCTCTCACATATAGGATTTGTAGATAGTTGGTACTGGAAGCCTGCAGTAAATGAGAATATATAGTGGGTAACACATACAATGTTTTGGTGGAGACCAGACCTTATGTCAAATGAAGTAGGTCAATTTGGTCTCTAATGTCAATCCACAAGTGTAACTTTATTTCTTGATTGATTTTCAACAATGAAATTTCTACTCTATAGAACATGACATAGTAGAAAAAATGGATGAGACAAAGTTTTGTGTTTTGCATTTATGGACTAGAGTCTACACATGTTCTCTATATGTTCCTTTCATGTAGGGATAGTAGAAGAATCTTGGTTAAATTATTGTAGCAATGTGATCTTCCTCTCCCTTGCTCGACTTGACATCAATTGACATCCTCGTTGCTTGACCATACTTGCTCGAAGAGGATGAAAACTACTATTGTGAATCTTTCTTTTATTTCTTTATCATTACCATGTTTGGATAAATTAAGTGTAGGGAATCTTTTGTGTTCCTAGAGTCTATTACTAGGATGACTAGAGATAGACTTTGATTTATTAGCAACATAGATAGAGATGACACACATTTTAGATGACAACATGTACGAGGCCTGCCTAGATTCTATTTTTGAAATAAGGCTTCTCCAAAATGTCTAGGTAAGTCATAGTTTACTGCCCTATGTGAAGAGTGGCTATTGTTTTCCTCGTTACATACTTGGAGTATATTCATTGTATTTCATAGATTTTAGTTGCTAACATTACGCTTATTTGTAAGGAAAAAGGAGAGATAGAAGATTGGAAGATAGCTTTACTTAAGTCATGTTGTATAGAGTAAAAAGTTCATCGTAAAAAGTTGATAGGAGTTCCTTACAAATAGAGCTACTATTATCCACAGAGGAGCAAATAACAGAAAAATAAAAGAGATGGAAGCAGAATTGATAGAACAAAACTGGTTATATTCCTTAAAGCAAGAAATACACCCTAAACCTAGAGGTCCAAGAGCATTGCCTTTCCAAACAGACCACACAAAATGACATACCCTCAACCTCCCCGTCTACCCTTTTATTTCATCATTTATATGCAATTACGTAACTAACAGTCAAGTCAGCAAAAGCATGCAACCCTCCCCTACCAAAATTTGTTTTCCCCTTTATTCATCATCCTTTCTATTTAAGTATTTTTCTTTTTCTTTCTAACATATGTCAACTTAACCAATGGCTTAACATTACCCCCCCCTCCCGAACACGCACCTTGTCCTCAAGATGAAAAGAAGGAAATTGAGAGATAATCAAATCGAATTCCTCCCATGAGTTCTCAAATTCTGGTAGGTTCTTCCACTTGATGAGCACTTCCAGCACACCCCTAGCATTGTACGAAGATCTTCCACATCTTCCAGTTCCACGACCCATTCCAAGTCCGCCTTCAATATCAGTGGGAAAAACTAAGTAGGTATCGCTTGTCCAACAACTTTTTTCATTGAAACATGGAAGACATAGTGTATTGGGGCAGATTTTGGCAAGTCTAGTTTGTACACGACTGCCCCAATGTGAGCCATGGATTTATATGGACCAAAATACCTCGGCGAAAACTTCTCATTTAATCGCTTGGCCGATGACTTCTGACGATGAGGCTTGAGCTTCACATAAACCAAATCGCTCACTTGAAACTCTACTTTCCTTCTTTTCTTATCAGCCATTAATTTCATCTTCTTTTAAGCCTCGTCTAGGTGGTATTTCAATTCATCAATTATAGAATCACATTCCACGAGTTGCTCTTCCACTCGAGATAAGGAAGTGGTGTATGTTGTAAACCGAAGTAGTGAAGGAGGGTCTCGGTGATACAAATCTCAGAAAAGATTTATGTAGATTGAGTAATAGAAAGAAGTATTATACCAATACCCCGCCCACAGAATCCATTGGACCCATTTTCTCAGTTTGTCACTAACAAAACATCAGATGTAGCTTTCAATCCCTCGATTTACCACTTCGGTCTGGCCATAGCTTTGTGGATGGTAAGAGGAGCTCCTATTGAGTGAGTGCCTTGTAACCTAAACAATCCAGACCAGAATTTCCTTGTAAAAATATTATCTCTGTCGGAGACTATAGAGCAGGGAATTCCATGTAGGCGTACCACCTCCTTCACAAATAATTCGGCTACCATTGGGGCTAAAAATGGGTGTTTCAAGGGTAAAAGATGAGCATATTTTGTAGGTGATCCACCACAACCATGAGACACTAGAATCCATCCATTTTAGGAAAACCTCCACAAAATCCATGGATATATCTTCCCAAACCTAATCTGGAATGGGCAAGGGATGCAATAACCCGGCTAGGGAAAGGGCAAGTGTCATATTTTGTTGACAAGTTGAACATTCAGACACGTATTTTCAGATATCTTTATGCATTCCCACCCAAAAAACATCCATTGCCAGCCGCTGATATGTTTTTAACACCCCCAAATATCCCCCCAGCTTTTCCAGCATGGTATTCTTCCAAGAATTGCAGAATTAAAGAGAAGTTCTTGGGAATGATCAGTTTACCTCGAAAGAGCAACTTCCCATTTTGCAAGGTGTAGTCAACCACTGTCGTATGATCTTAATGCAGTTGCTATTTTATAGGCCCCAAGACAGAATCATCTATTACCTATCGTTGAAGAATATCCCAAAGCTTAAGTAATAATAACATGGCACTTTGAATTCGACATAAGAAATTTTGTTTTTTTTTTTTCTAAAAATTTAGATTATGTATCGAAAGAGGAGTATGAGAGAAAATGAATTTACAATTTTATCATGACATAGACAAAATAGCCAACTCACAGTTCTCTTCTCGCCTGGATAAGGCTTTAGCCACCCTATTCTCAACTCCCGGTTTGTACTCAATATCGAAATTGTACCTGAGCATCTTGGAAACTCATTTTTTATGTTCGTCAGGTACTATTCGATGCTTCAATAAGTAATACAAACTCCTTTGATTTTTCCAGACCAAAAATTTGGTTCCTAATAAATAAGGACGCCATTTTTGCACTGCCAGCACAATGGCCATCAACTCCCGTTTGTATACTGACTTCAATCGAGCTCGAGCACTAAGTGTTTGACTAAAAAAAGTGATAGGTCGTTGGTTTTGCATTAGCACCGCTCCTAAACCCAATCTGGAGGCATATGCCTCAATTATAAACTGTTGCTTGAAATATGGAAGGGTAACCACTGAAACCGTGACCATAGCCTCCTTCAGAGCCTCAAAAGGAATTTTAAGCTTCCTTATTCCACCCAAAATTATCCTTATGTAGTTGATTCATCAAGGGAGAGGCTATGTATCCATAATTACGGACAAATTTACAGTAATAACTAGTGATGCCTAAAAATCCCTTCAATTCTCGCAAGTTCTTTAGAATTGGCCACTCCACCATAGCTTTTATTTTCTTCGGGTCTGCTGCCACCCCGAAGCTGATACAATATGGCCCATGTATTCTAATCCAGCCTGACCAAACATACATTTCTTTACATTGACAAACAACGAGTTCGTCCGTAAAATCTCAAAAATCATTTGAATGTGATGTAAATGGTCGTCCATTGTTGAACTATAAATCAATATGTCGTCAGAGAAAACCAACATGAATTTTCACAAATACGGCTTGAATACCTCATTCATCAATGCTTGGAATGTGGCTGGGGCATTGGTAAATACAAAGGGAATTACCAAGAACTCGTAGTGTCCCTCGTGTGTCCTGAAAGCTATCTTAGGGATATCTGGAGGGCTAACCCGAATCTGGTGGTACCCAAACTTCAAATCCAGCTTAGTGAACACCCTTGCTCTGAATAACTCGTCCAACAATTAGTTAATAACGGGTATTGAGAACTTGTCGAGCACCATAACTCGGTTTCATGCTTGATAATCCATGCAAAATCTCCAACTACCATCCTTTTTCTTAACTAACAGGATTGGACTTGAGAATGGGCTATGGCTAGGTTATATGATACCCGCTGCCAACATCTCCCTAACCAACCTCTCGATTTCGGCCTTCTGAATTTGTGGGTAGCTGTAAGGTCTCACTAAAACCGATTCTACCCCATCCTTCAATATAATTTGGTGGTCTAGAATCCTTTGAGGTGGTAATTTGTTCTGCATTTGCATCACGTCATAAATTTTTTACAGCAAGTCATTGATTTCTCGTAAGTCTCCCCAAACGTCTTCTTCCATTTCTTCCGAGACCCCAAAGCTCCAAATTCTAGCAATAACCCTTGACCCTCGTGTTTCACAGTCCTCATCATCGCCCTTAGTGAAATTTGAGTCTTATGCAGACTTGGTTCCCCTTGAAGTGTCACCGTGTTTCGCCCAATCTGAAATTTCATGGTCAATGGCTTCTAATTAACTTGCATTACCCCTAATTTTGCTAATCATTGCGTTCCCAATATTATGTCCGCGCTCTCCAATTTCATGGGAAGAAATTCATCCACTATTTCTATCTCTCGAATGGATATCACCAATCCTTTACAAATGCCCTCATGCACGCTTAACCTCTCGTGCCTAGCATAACTACGTATGAAGTGGTGGCTGTGATGGGCAGATGATACTGCAATATAATATCTCAGGCAATAAAATCATGGGTGGCTTCGCAATCGATAAGGATAGTCACTGGATGGATCCCGATCTTCCCCGTGAGCTTCATCATGTGAGAAATGGTGAAACCCACCACTGAGTTCATCGATAACTCTGTTGTTCCCTCAATTGTTTCTGCCTCTTCTAGCTGTTTAGAGCCCACACACCACCTCTGTCTCCCAAATCCTACTCATCATAAATTTTTACGTCGTCCACCAATAGAACTTGAAGCTGTCGGTTCTTGCAAATGTACCCCGACGGGAATTTTTCCTCATACCGAAAGCACGACCCTCTCTCTCGTCTCTGTTGTAGCTCGACGTTAGTGTATCTCCGATACCCGGTCGTCCCCCTCACCATCTCTGCATCTCCCACCCCTTTAGTTGTAGTTGTCGTCGTTGGTGGTTTGGTGTTTATTGGTGAAATCGTTGTTTGGGGAACGGATATGGGTTGTTGCGTAAGTCCAAGCTCTCGCGGGTCTAGGGTTAAATGGGTTATAACCCGTTTGGGAATTCGGGTTCCAATTTCGCAGTGACTGACCCGACCTGGTTGGGTTAAGCGGTTCTTATCCTCCACCATCTGTGCAGCCTCAATCAACTCAACTAAAGCCCTAGACCTCATCATCCCCACTTCTAACCTGATGTGCAGCCTCGATCCATTGATGAAAACTCTTTCCATGACCTCCTCTGAGACTTGTCCATGGAGTGGAGCTGCTAGGATCTCAAATCGATCGATGAACTCCTTTACCGTTGAATCCTGCTGTAAGGCTAAGAACTTCTGGCACTGGTTCCATCGTGATTGGAGCAAAACCGAACGAGAAGAGCCACTTTAAGCTTTGTCCAGGTCCTAAAATGGCGCCTATCCTTCATATATTGATACCAAGCCAAGGCTCATCCCTCCAAACTCACAACGACTATCTCCAACTTCTCTGTTTCAGACATTGGGTTGAGCTAAAAAAATCTCTCCACCTGAAACACCCATCCGTCCAAATCTTTGCTGTTAAAATTAGGGAATTCCAGCCTCTGTGATGGTTTCTATTCCTCCTTCGATATAGAGTTCTTGGGTGTTTGAGCTAAGTTCACCACCATAGTTAATTACGGAACTTCATCCAACTCATTTTCCTTCCCTTTCGTTGAGCTCAAATCTGCTCCGCTGGACATCTGGTAAGGTACTTATAATCGTCTCTAAGCTTTTCTTCACACTGCTGAACCGATTCTTGAATCCCGAAACTTCTAAAAAAATTTCTTGTATCTGCTCTAACTCCTTATGGGTTCCAGTTCTCACATATGTTAATTCCTTCTACAATTCCCCTTGCATGTAGGAGAGTCGACTCTCCAACGGATCGTCCTTCTTCGGACCCATCCTCTTCCCACAATTCTACTACTCTGATACCAAGTGATAGGAGTTCCCTGCAAATACGGATACTACTATCCACACACAATAACAAATAATAGAAAAATTAAAGAGATGGAAGTTGAATTGATAGAACAAAACTGGTTATATTCCTCAAAGCAAGAAATACACCCAAAACCAAAGGTTCGAGAGCGTGACCTCTCCAAACATACCTCACAAAATGACACACCCTCAACCTCCCTCTCTACCCTCTTATTCCATCCGCTATCTACAATTACGTAACTAACAACCAAGTCAGCAAAAGCATGCAAACCTCCTCTAACAGAATCTGCTTTCCCATTTACACATCAACCTTTCTATTTAAGTTTTTTTTTTTCGTTCTAACATATGTAAACTTAACCAAAGGCCTAGCAGAAGTCAACCAGGAAATAAAGCTGCACTTGGGTATTGGCATTGGAAACCATCAATTATTTGGAAGAGGGCTGCCCATTACTCATTTTTACAACAAAAACATGGAGAATGCCACACTATTACACAGTTTAAGAAAGGTTGAAATAGCCTTATATGCATACAGATAAATTAGAGGTCAAAAAAAGACTCCGGGAAAAAGTAAACAACTCTTCATGCACTCTGTGCTTCTAGAAAAGCATTGAACTCTTCTCTAGCCTTGCGCAACCGAGGTGTAATACAAGTCGCAGCTGGGGAAGATGGTGTCGATGATGAAGACGACGTTGTTGAAAACTGAACGTGTCGAGGCGATTCGTTTGACTTCCTATTTGTTGTTGATTTGGTTGATGAACCATTCTTAAGTACTCCTTTTCTGTCTTTTTCAAACACAAAAGCTGCATTAACGGGTGTATTTGAATCCACACTTTTCCTTATCAATTCCATTGGTAAGTCAAAGTAAAGACTCGTTGAATCTCCCTCTTCTCCATTCTCATTTACCATTGCTGCTGATGATGCCCATGACCCACACTCAAATTTCTCTAATGAAACTGTTCTTGATATCACCATTTTCCCCATTTCTGATTCTTCTTCATCTTGATCTTCTTTTCTTCCTCTTACTGGTTTTCCTTTGCCTCTTCCTGGTATAAATAAACACAAGGCTCCACATTTAAATTGGTCTTCACAGGATGCTGTTCCTGCCTTCTTCACATTCTTTATGTTAGATTTTGTGATGCCTTCAGTTTTTGAAAAGCTGCCATTAAACTTCTTATTAATTTCTTTGGCATTTGGTTTATTCAGCCAAAGATCTAAATCGTCTGACGGAGCACTCGCTCTTCCTTCTCCACACGATTTGCTCCTCATGAAGTGATTTTCTTCTTGCAGCGATCGCTCACGATTTGAATTGCTTACCTTCAGAAGAGATTCACGGGCAACTTTCTTTTTTGTCTCGCCTATGCTGAATTTCGGGCTTGAGTTGGCCGAGTTCGGTAGGCTACAGCTCAAGAACTTGAATTGTGTTGGCGGTAAAGGTGGTGGTAGATTCAAATCAGTTGATGATTCTTTCAATGATATTGGATCAACTGAAATCTGTTTTTCACTGTCCATTCTCTCCGTATTTTTTGCAGCGTCAAACACAGCAGGTGCCATGGAAAGCAATAATGACATGAAATGGAAGGTTGAAGGGAGAAGTGTGGAGTTTTAAAGAGCTTAAAAAGAAGAAGAAAAAAATGGATAAATAGGGACGTGGGTAGCAAACTCCTAAGAATCTTTAGTGATGGTTTGCATGACTCTATGGCTGCTCTATATTTAAAAAGGAGATATCATTAATTAAATAGAAACAAAATCAGCTGCATATCCACGCGAGAATTATATCTTCATTTTCAGTAATAACTAGAATTGACTTCTTATAAAATAATATAAATATTTACATCAAAAGTCTAGACCATTGCATATAAGGTTTAGATGTGCTTGCATCAACATCATCTAATAACATCATCTAATAACACAAGTAGTTTTGCGTATATAAGGTTGGGGGGGGGGGGGGGGAAAAAAAAAAANGGACAAAAAGAAAGTTCTAAGAACATTAATCAAACAGATCGATCATTTGGTTCGTTAATGCAATCGAAAAAACTTGGGTAAAAGTCATTGAAAATGTTCAATCAATTGCAGGAAATGAAATCAGATGCTATACAATAATGCCTTTATTATTGGAGGGAGTTGTAGAATAGAATCAGAACTACTGAAATCCCGATGATGACTGGAAAAGCCGTGACCAAGTATAACGCTCCATACCCCTGCAAAGAATTTTCTCTTTCTCGGTAACATTCTCAAAATTCGCTAATGCAGATTACAAAACTCAGTTTTTGTTAAGAGCAGTTAGTAGAAACGGCGAGTATTTATTTATGTCCGAGGTTGAGGAGAAGAAACTAACCAAAGCTGAAGGCACTTCGGGTTCATCACTAGTGTCAGTATCTTCTATATTGGCAGCTGAATCCCAATCAATATTCAATCTTTTGGCTGCTTCTCGAGGATCAATACCAGTGTCCGTCGCTTTTGCATATAGCGATTTACCACGCTTCTTCTTTGAGATTTCAACCTAAACACAAACACACAAGTATTGGATCCAGGTTTTGCACGGGAGATCAATACCAGCCAATATCATCATCGTTATCTTGTAGCTCATAGAGACAAAAGAATAGGAATCATAGGTCAAGTTTTTCCATTCGTTCGATGGATGAAAGGCAATGTTATATACTTTCTCCCCGAGACAGTGGAGAAAGCAAACAAATGGGATCATTCAATATGACAGCACAAAAGTGATACTAAGACAAAGTTTAGGAAATACCCTTTATCAACGGAAAAGGGACACTATGAGTTCATTGCTGAAAAAGACTTTGCTATGGACCACCACTCGTGAACAATATATATGAATGAAGAAGAAAGGAAAGACAAGCAAGAAACATGAGCAAATGTAGAGGCAAGAGAGAAAATCTCTTGCAAACAAGCAAAACTAAAAAAAACTCTCTCAATGTCAAGTCATCCAATTACAGCTTATATGTGTCTATAGAAGCTAAAGCATTGGTTGCTTGGAAGAAAATGAAAACCATGCACGTAATTCCAACCATCACAGAAACCACATTGGATTAAAACTTATATTAGAAAAAGAACCACCGTTAAACTTAAAAGATAGTTATACATTGAAGACCTAATAACCAAAGTATTTTTCAGACATTCAGAAACACAAAAAGCAAAGATGCAAGACGGCTCATAGGGAAGCAAACTTGTCAACATGAAGAAACTACCAACAAAAACAGAGCAGGTGAATTTTAGAGTTTAGCAACTAGTAAATAGCTTCATTTATCTAGATATTAAAAGCCGCATTTTATTGCTAAAACATCCAGTACTGACATATTGCACTCATCAACTCTCCTAATATGAGTGAGAAAGTCAGCAGCGAGGGCATATGTTTGACAACTTTTAAAGCTCAAAAATAGTAAAACATCTTCAACAATTGACATACATAGGTGTACCATACCTCTAAGTTAGGCCATTGTGTCATTTCCTCAGCTAGCATCTGAAGAGCAACACGATTCTTTGGAACTTTTCCTTCGTTGACCTAGTAAACACAAGATTTATAATAACCACAAGAGCAGATGGGATCACTTAACTTATTTTGCAGTTTGCGAGAATGTCAAAAGGCAACAACTCTTTCCACCGGAAATGACAATTAGAATGAATAAGGATCCATCAAAATAAAACCATAGAGTACATATACTATTATGTTTCAAAATTTATAGAAACCAACTGAAAATAAAGAAATATTTGCCAAATGCAATTGTAACCTACTAATTGTAAGAAAATATTCAAGGTTCATCGGATATTATTCTCTTCAACTTAATCTTGTTAGATGGTGCCAGTAATGTTGTTAAATTGTAAATCTCATGCCACCCAGAGGTATCTGACCTCATTGTTGCTACTAGATAATATTTAATTGGGCCAAAACGAAGGACCAGAAAGAAAATTTGGAATGTATGCTTTGTGTGGTGAAAACTGAGCACCACCTAGACCTTAGATTCTTAACCTTCCAACAGAACACTTCAGCATCCAACTCCATCAGAAACGAATGGATTGAACACCCTTTTGAATATCTTTGATGACAGGTGCTGTCTCAAAATCTATGATTATTATGTGCTTTATGGTGTCGCGTGAAAATAATGATAAAAGGAGTAAAAAGGTGAAGATTACATGGAGGATATCAAAACAACGTAGATTAACATTAGCGATCTCTTAGTATATGTGGTACCGTGTAGGAGATTACTATCAAACGGGATTTTCAATCAATCGATAGATTGGGTGCCTTGTCTTAGATTAAGGATAATGGTTCTTAAATTGAAAGCAATGGCTTACTTCTTCCAAAACATCAGCTAACTCCTCCCTTGTTGGGGTATCAGAGTCCTCAATGCCAAGTAATCTCTTGCGTTCAACCTCTCTGGGGTCCTCAATCATTATTGTCAATTTAACCTACTAAAATGGAAATTAAAAAATAAATAGGATGCAAGTCATTCAAGCAAAATGCCGGGAAAATGACAAATTAAACATAAACGTAATAGCGAAGTTCAGTAGCTAAGACAAGAACGACGCGAAAAGCAGGCTTAAATTTACGGAAAATATTTAAGTGACCTTGAGAGAGATAAATGCACAAATATTGTGTTTAATAGTATAAATATAATAGCTTCAAGTCTTAAAAACCTTAGATAAAGGATTCAAGCTACAGGGAACTTGAAAATGTATCAATTGCTCAAAAACTATCATTAACTTAACAGATATTTTAGCTAATTGGTGATGACAGGATACAGAGTGAAAATTTTGAAACTACAGACAAACAAATCATGGGTAAGTATACGAATTCAAGGAAAGTTAGAACATGAAATGGGGTTTACCTCGCTGAAAAGCATGTCTCTGTTTTTCCTGAGAAGCTCCAACACCTAAGCAACCAAAGCATGGACAATGAGACAGAGAGAGAGAGAGAGAGAGAGAGAGAGAGAGAGAGCATCGACAATGTGTGAGAGAGAGAGAGAGACTCTTTTGATTTGTCGAATGTATTCGAGGTCTTGGGGGTCGGGTTCATCATCTTGACTAGAGGATGGAACATTAAGTTGGGTGTCTTCCTTGCCGACAAATAGAACGATCCCACGATCACTTCTTCGGCGGTGGCGAAGAGCAGAATTCGGAAGAAGTGGGTAGCGGAGTAAGATAGAAGAAGAAGAAGAAGAAGAAGAAGAAGATGATGATGATGATGATGAAGAAGAAAAAGTTGAAGATGGAGGAGGTAGCTGAAATAGTCGCAGAGCCATAACTTCCATTATCCTTTCGTGGTAAGAGAAAACAAAAATAAAATTGTTATATTCTTGATTGAGGCCCTTGAGGAAGAAGCATTAAAAATTCAGGGACTGACACACACTACCAGCTAAATACAGTGAGGCAGATTCATCCATCTTCTTTCTCTGCCTTCCGAGGTTTAGCTCTCCCTTGATTTTTAAGTGGCCATTGTTTCACGATAGATTTGCATCTTTTTCTGTGTTCTGTTGCTTTGCTTAATTACTCCTTTTTCTTTGTTCTTTTTTCAATGCTTTTTTTTGCAAGTTACAAATTCTATGATAATAAATTGTGGTGTAAGAGATTAATTATTATATAATTCATTTTATGTATTTACTTTGTTCATGTAGATTCACTCTTTAAACTACTTCTAACAACTTTTTATAGCGAGGCTCTCCAATGCTGAGAAAAAAAAAATTTGACATTAATGTTGAGAGTCTTTCAAGCCGTTGGATGTGATAAGGAGACTCTCAAATGTTAGATCAAAAACTATTAGAGAACCTATTATCTAGGTTGCGGGTCACCCTTTTTGGAGAAGCTTTCGAAGGAAGCTTCCTTCTTCCTTCCTTAAGCTTTCTTCGAAAGCTTTGATATTACTCAAGAACTCTCTTTCTTTTAGCTCTCTCCCCGCCGTCTAAACAGTCATCCAGCTCTCTCTTTCCATCGTCCAACTCTCTCTATCGTCGACTCTTTCTCTACGTCGTCTAGGGCACGCGATTTCCCTTCTCAACCACTGGGATTTCCTTCTCAACTGCTCTTAGTCTCATTCTCGGTATTTATCTTTCCTACTTGTAAACTCAAATTGGCCGAAGGTAATTTCTCCTCCTCTCTCGATCTCTCTAATAGTCTAATTCTCAGTATTTATTTTTCCCTCATTCTTTGTATATATATTTCAGTATTTTCCCTTATATTCGGTATTCCATTTTGAATGTTTATTGGGTTGTCGGTGATTTAGGTTTTCGTTCAGTAAGTTCACGAATCCTTAAAGTTCAACGATATCCAGGTATAATCGAGTTCTCTCTTTGCCCTATATCATTTTTCTTCCTCTTGTTTGAGAAGTTTCTGTATTTGAATGTGTTTTAAATTTCTTTCGCTTGTTGCAATTTGAATGTTCCATGATTTATGTTTTGGTTTTGTTTTGATTGACAAGCAAAAGTTAAAGATAATTTATCCATTTTAATGAGTATAAATATTATATTTTGATGTGAGGAAGTATTTTTATCTATGAAATTTCTGCTCTTGAGGTAGGAGATGTATTTGTATCCATGAAACTTCTAAATTTTCTGTTGTGAGAATGTATTTTTTATGAGATGTATTTGTATTATGCTCTTGAGGTAGGTAGGGATTATATGAATTTCATCAAGCATTTTACAATGAAATGAGTTTTATATTTGTAGCTTGTCTAGAACATATTTTTGGTATCTTGTGCCTTTCAACTTATTGGTTGGACTGGACAGTATTGTCATGACTTGTATTATAGTTGAATAGTTCTATGTGAGTGTTGTGAGCTCAATGGGCTGAACATATTATTGATGTCACAAATGTGGTTTGCTTGCGGTTTTCATTCTTCTCTTCTTTCTCATTTACATTCTCAGTAAGTGGTTGTTTTATATAAACTCGACATAATTTATCTGCAACCAGAAGCATACCACTTTAATGTTTTCTCATGAAAACTGTAATTTGTAAAGGTGCAGTGATTTGTTGGGCCCAGTTGGTCGGGCGGACATATATTGAGTTCCCAAAACTTACTTTGTCATAAGATTAATTGCTCATATATAAATGAATATCTTTTTAGTTGTACATTTAATACTTTACATATTTATTACACTAGATCTAAGAAAATGTGAATGGATCTTCATCTTTGTTAGACCGAAATGCTGATATGATTATGCATTTTTTACCAGATAGAGGCCATGCATATATTTATTTGCTAATCTATGTAGAGAGAGTGTTGTGGATGTTTTTAATTAGATATGTTTTGTTTAGCTAGTCTTGTTAAGTTTGTTTATTTTGTATAGCAACCTTGTTGTGATCACTCAGTTGACATATGTAGATCATTATGATATATCTATGTTGTGGGTTGCTCTTGAGAAATAAGATTAATATTTTGTTATAGTTAGAATAGGTTTACTTGAGAACATAACATTGGTTTGAAGTTTGATTTTCACCCAATTATAAAAGTCTCCTTATTTTTTTACAGCGAAACCTCTTGATTATTGGTCATCAATAGGGAAGACTTCTCGGCATTGACAAAATTAGTAGTCATTTACTTCTGGAATGTGAACTCGTATAAGAATTTATGTCTCAATATCATTAGATTAAATTGGATTTACTTAATCAAATGGAACTTGCTATGTTGTAGACTAGTTTTTCATTTTTTGCCTTTTTCACGTTCTATACGAAAATATTGTAGTTGGAAGGAGATATTATTTGAGGTTATTTTCTTCATAGAAACTATGTTATTTTCAGGTGTATGTTTGTTATTAGATGAGTATTATTGTACATGTTATCCTTCGAGCAATCAAATAAAAGAAAAAGCCCTACTTTAGAGAGAGTGAACTATATGATCAACATTTGTTTTGCCTAAGGCTGAACGACTCTATCAAACGATCACATTCCTCTTCGAACTCCCATTCACTAAGTACGTCAAACATGACTCTCTCGAATGCTTGTATAAAATCTTGGTTATGCAAATTTGATTGAGCATTTCGTTCGAGATGCCATGCACAAAGTCGATGATTACAATTGGGGAGGACCCATCTTGATTGCTTTATGCATTGTCTTATCGCCATTTTTAATGACTGATTGAGGCATTTTGTTTTTCATGGCATCCAAGATAGTCAACTTCGCACATCGAGTCTACCCAGAACAAATTCGCTAGACGATTATCCGTGTCAATGTTGTATTTGAAATACATATCTAGATCCATCTCCAATTTTGCAGTAAAAAAAAAAAAGCAATAGCTGCTTTTGAATCAGTTTAGATAACCTGCACTTTTCGCTGCTTCGCTATCTTATTGTAGAGATCCGTCCGTAAGAACCCCACATTTTCTTAACCACATGTTTGGTCGACCATGTAATCAAACATTTGGCTTAGACTTAAATGAACATTGTACAATCCTATTGCCTGAGCCGAGTCCGCTTCATTTGCTGCTCTATTGGATAGAAGAAAGGACACGTCCTGTGATGGAGCAATGGGATGGTTGTGCTTAACTTCAAAATCTTTAACTACCCATTTTTTCATCTTCTTATCCAAGTTCACCCTAAAACAAGAACGACAATCCACCATTGTCAAGCCTCTTGGTTCTCGCTTGGTGTCCTTTCTGCCCATATATTTTTTCTCCTGAATTCTTTCTTTTGAGCAAACCCATCTCTATAGCACAATTCTCACCGTCTCTGTTCTTAAGTTTATCATCTTTCCATACACTGAACCCAACATCGACTACGTATGTATAGTAGAAATGATCGACCTCCTATAACGTATCAAAATTTCACCAATAACATCCTCATTTCGCAAGTTTGCTAATGTGGATGAACCCGATCGCGTACTCGTCTCACCTAGGTTTATGGATATTTCACGACGACTCATCTTTGAAGATGCTTGATCTTAAAAAAATTATAGATAACTAAACACCAGGATGTTGGGTCTTTGAATATGCTTAATCTTAAAAAAACTAAAGAAAACTAAACAAACATTACCTTTTCAGTGTAATCGATCACTTAGTTGGAAATGAAAATTGGATAATCCAAACAAAGAAAATGAAAGAGCAAGTATTAGAAAACCCACAATATTAATTGCATATTTATATCCATAATGTGTCAAACGCTTGTTATGCAATGTCATGCAACTTTGACAAATTTAGAATAAAAAAAAACTTAAAATCCAAAAAAAAAACATAGAATCCACCATATTTATATCCACAAAAAGCTCATATAAACTTTGAAAAACATCGTGGTGTAACTTTTCTCTTTTTCGACAAAGCATCATGTGAATGTTTTGTACGCCCTTCGTGTTCTCATTCCGATTTAGTATCCTTATTGGTGCCGTCATCATGGTCGCCTTCGTCATCATTAACTGAATCTTCACCATCATCATCTTCTTCATCAACTTCATCATCATCCTGTCATGCCTGCTTGCTTGAGTTTCATACATGTGCATGCGTCTTTGCAACTTTGCCTACAAGTGCACATATTCAATTTTCTTATCATCGCCTCACGTGCACTCAACATTTTCTCTAATAACAGCTTGTTGAAACCACCAATCATGCGCATCATGCGTGCCGCGCATGCCACCGGCACCTACATTAGCTGAATTGCGCGTTTAATATGATATTGAATGACTAAATAATAAAAATTAACATCATAACTCACATAATCGACTTCAACAGATGGAAGACCCCAGACTAGAATATCATTTGGAATGTCAACCAACTCACTACCGCCACTGGGATTGGTAACTGAATTTTCCACGATGGTAGTGAGATGTCAGTCACTCTTATATCATCAACGGTCGCTATAGCTGACCTTGATGCTCCTAGTACTACTATGACTGTTGCGGTTGCTGGTGCTGCTGCCTATACATAGTAGATTACAAAATTACATTGTAACAAAATGAGTAATCTCCTATATTTAAAAACCACTTAGAGACGTTTAGTACATACGAAGATGAAGAGGCCCCATCATAATTGTAAGACAACCACTTTTTCTAGAATTCATCATAAGTATCTTCGCTATCGCCATCTGCATCCTGGATAAAGTGTATCGCTCTAAAACCTCCAAGACCACGAGACAGATCCTCTCTGGTGAATGGTTGATCACATAACATTGAGTTTGGGGGTCTGTATGGGATGTACGACGCCTCGGTTCCCATACTCTGCCGTGAGATGCGCCCACCCAAGTACCATGCTCTTCTAGCAGGTCCTTACAGCAAGATTCTCATGGTGGTAGGAGGTATATTATCGATGCAATAGTCAGGCAAGTTTGTACATTGTCCCCAAGAGTACCAATTGATCTGTAAGTTCAAAAACAAATAGTTTGTCAGTAAAAAATTATTCATACTTAGCTATAAGAATTTATATAATAAAACACATACCTTATTGGGCCTCACGTGTCGACGTTTAACACGGAATTCTTCTAGGTAGTGACCAATATCCCTTGTTCCCGACTCAATGTCTATCCAACGTGCTGTCCTCGACAACGTGTCTGGACCACCCAATGGTCTGCTCAGTGCCAAACACAAAAAATGCTCACAAACCCATGCCTCTCATGCTCTCCAAAACCCCCTGTCCCTACACTTTTGCCGCCCCATAAAGAGTCCATATTGCAATACAATACGGACAACGCCGAACCACATCAACTCTTGTATCTCATCTATTTTTTGTAGGTTGGGGAGGAAGTACAAATAAACTTTATTGCTCTTGTCACAAAAAAATGTACTACCAAGAGCACCAGAAGAAAGACTTTCATCAAAATGTCCTCCTACTTAAGAGTAGTACACTCGTACCTAGCATAATTATCAAATACCCATTGATAACTAACTTTTTTTCTCCAACCTCTGACAACGGTTTGTCAACTAGCTTTTGCAAAGCCTTCTTATTCTTGTAGAGTTCCAAATCATAGTCTAGTTATCGATCGTCAACTTTCAGGCCAGTTATCGCAGCAAAGTCCAATGGGGTCATTGTCATTTCACCCACTTCATCTATATGAAAGGTGTGGGTTGTATCCCATCATTTCTCGACCATACTTTTCAATAGGACGCGATCCATCTGCCCATTTTGCAATATACATATAAAATAACTAAACCTGAAGTCATTGACATTCCTTCTCACATTTTTAGGAAGCCTACTGTACCATCGAGCTAATAGTGTAGTGTTCCCAAAACCACGAATACCAAGATCATAGAACTCACCCTAAGAACCAAAATGTAAGTATGACTCAACAAAAAATGTGTATGGAGAAAAATGTACTACAATCCCTATTGTGACATTTCGTCGAACACCTTACGGGCAATAAATATACACTATAATTTTTCATCCAAAACATATATCTATACCAATAATCATACATTTCTAGAAGTATCACATAAAAAACACTCAGTTTTAAAAATGATTCAAGTATCTATTTAGTGTTTTAACAATATAACACATAACAACCAAAAATTTTGTTAAAGAAACTTACATTTCATCCTTGGTATAGAATTTCATCGAATATGTTATGAGAATTCATATAAATATAGTATAAACCTCAATATGGCATTTTATCAAACACCTTACAGACAATGAAAAAAATACACCATATAAATCATTATGACATTTCATCGAACACGTTAGGGGCACTCATGAAAATACTATAGTTTTCCATCCAAGACATATATTTCTACCAACAACCATACATTTCTATAATCATCACATAAAAAACACCCAATTGTCAGAATGAAACAAGTATATATTAGGTGTTTTAACAATATAACACATAAAATTCAAAATCTTTAAAGAAAAACTTACATATTGTTTCCTTGGGTGAGATATATGCTCAGTTGGAGCAATATGAAGAATAGGGCTACTAAGATTTTGATTCTTTGGATGAAATCTTGTCACCCCATAACCAGTGGCATCATACGGCTCTTTCAAGACGCTTGAGCTTGAACTTCGTTGCGTTGTTACACTCAATGTTCCCTTTGTAACTTTATGCTTTCCTCTAACCATTCTTGGTGAAAAATAAAATTTTAGAAGGATATGGGGTTTGGAGTCGTGGGTTGGAGGGATTTGGCATGAGTTTTGACTCGTGTGTTGCAACGGATTTGGATCAGTTTTGATGGATTTCAGGCTATGAAGAGAGAGATGAAGAAGAAGGAGAATATGGTTTGAGTGAAGAGAAATGAAGTGTTGAGAGAGAGGGGTAAGGATGGGTATGGATTTTTTAAGAATAAGGGGGAAGATGTTTTTGAATGTTGGGGTTAATTTTGATAAGAAATTAGGTTAGATTTCAAAATTAATTTTATAGGAAAATTAATTAAAATGTAAGAGGTTATTTTCTAAAAATTATGGGGTTATTATTATAAAATAAAAAGTTAATTTTCAAATTTCAATTTTTTAGCGGATATGCTCGATTTAACAGTACAATCCGACCTTAAGGGTTATACGTATTCGTTAAACTGATGAATATGATTTATCGACCATCATAAAATCATGACATATAATTATATTTGATGAAAACATGTCTTGCTCGATATTTGTCACATAAGCACAACAACATTATCAATGATAACTTTTATCGAGTTTATGATTAAATGTTCAATTGTTTCCCGAATCCTTAATTAATCCAATCTAATTTCACATAGTAAGTGAGTATCATGAATGTCTCACATGTGTGTGCTATTAAATCATGCCTTGAAATAAGACGTATTTATCACGCGTACAATACGTTCAATGTATTAACCATGTATTACACTTTTAATCTGAAAATTAGGCATTGTTTTCGTATCTTTCAACGGAATTTGTAAACGGACAATATTAAATGTTAAAAGTTTTATACGTGAATAAAACGTGTACTTAGACCGTAAAATCTGTTTGAGCCGACCGTTGAAGTTCGGTCTGGTCGGTTCATATTTTTTACAGTGTTTTGGTCAGTTCGGTCCACCATATAGGAGGACCGTAATTTTCGGTATGGTCTTGTGTTCCTTCAAAAATCTGACCAGACCCACCATTGAACACCCCTAATAGGTAGGCTTTCATGGTAAAATGGACAAGTATTACATCTAACCTGATTGAAAATTAATTATTGTTTCACAAAAATATATGCTTGTTGCATTTCTATCTACGCGGTGTTGATTAGGGGCATTCAAAACCAAAATGAACTTTCTGAACTGAACTGGACTAAGAATGGTTGGTTCGGTCAGTTCTTTATGACTCTACGATTCAGTTCAGTTTGGTTCAAGAAATGTTCAATTTTTTAACCGAACTGAAACATTAAATTCATATTTTTTTATATATAATTTCATATCAAACTGAACCAAACCGAACCGAAATTCATGGTTCGATTCGACTTTTTTACCTTCACGGTTTGGTTTGGCTTGGCATATAGCCGAACTGAATATTTCAGTTCGGTTCGATTTTAGCCCACTAACTGAGCCGGACCGTGTTCACCCTTACCGTTGATTACCAACATTTTGATTGACTGAGAATGAATAGAACATTTTGTCAAATTTTCTCTGATAGAGGCATTTCCTATATAGTTTACTCTGTTATTGCATTTATATTTTCTCATAGTAAGTTTCATGTAGTAATCTAAAAGACATAATGGAGAGATTCAACATTTTCTATCTTTAGGGGCCAAACTTGTCAATGTCTTTGTTCCTGTGGCTGTGATTAGCTTATTATTACCTTCTATCTTAATTTGGTGATGTTATTTGCTTATGTGTTGGGTATTAATTATCAATCTATTTTGTGATTTTGACTTAAGAGTCTTATTTTTTAGCCATTAGCTAAGTCTTGTTGCGTTAAGTTGTCCCCCAATCTTTGTGTCTAATGAGATGGATCCAACTCTACCTGGTTTTATCCCGGCTCTGTTTGTGTTTATCTTATCAGCTTTTTTTTTGTCTTGTCAAGCTTTGTTTGGTAGCTAGTCAAGCATTATTTTGAGGTGTATATTATTTCTTCTACTGTAACACATATTTTGTAAGTATTTATTAATACATTTGTTAATTACTAAAATAAAATATTTGCTAGTAGCGGAAGAATCTTTTAGTAGTTTGGGTAATGGATAAAGATAGTCTGATTGTGATGCAACTAAATATTTCTTCACCCACAAGTTATACCTATATATGCATTGATTTTCTGGTCTGGGCTAAAAAGATTATACTCATTCTAATGTGTTTGCTCTTAGCGGCTCACATTCAACTAACTCATTCCCTTAATTAATTTATGCAGTTTTGCACACATCCACCGTCCACCGAGACAATGAATTTCTACTCAAGTTGGATGGTTATCAAATCTAAGGATCAATCTGAACCCATGTTCATCGAGTCTATTAAGAGGAATCGATTAATGTGACGCACCAAGAAAATATTGGGAATCTTCTACAAGAATATGGGTTCATTAGTTCAAAGAAGTGTTCATCCTTGTAACCTATAAATAGTTGATGTAAATATTTGTCTGACTTATGTTTTGATGAGGGTGGACTTTGATCGTCGAACTATTGAAAGCTGCTTGCTTTATTTGTTCTAAAGAAAGTGTTGGATTTTAAATTGAATATAGTTGTTATTGACATCATTGTATTTTTCCTAACAATTCACTCTAAAGATGAGACAAGCTACTGTCAGTGATTTCTTCCTAGACTCGCATGATTGCTTATTCTTTTATGTTGTGTTGAATGTTTATGGAGCTTTCGAGGTGCATTTTGCTGGCACGTACATTTTTTGTAATTCGAAGTTGATGTTTATATTTCACCATGTATATAATTAATGAGATTGTATAATGCATTGCCGAGTTAGTTAAAAATGTTAACATACTTAACGGAAATTAACAAGGCAAAAGCTACTTAGTTTGAGCAAGTGGTTTTTATGAATTACTTACTTTGACCATGTAGTTTTTATAATTCTAGACAAACGCGAATGAACATTTATAAAAACTATTTGCTTAGACCAATAAGACTTAGTGATTCTGGACAAACGTAAATGAATAAAGCAAAAACTACTTGGTTTAACTATTAGTTTTTATAAATTACATGCTCTGACCAAGTACTTTTTATAAACTACTTGGCCTGAGCAAGTAGTTTTTCTAAACTAATTAGTCTGATCAAGAAGTTTTTATGATACTAGACAAACAAGTAGTTTATAAAAATTATTTTCTCAGATAAAATAGTTTTTATGATTATCGACAAACGCAGATGAATTAGGTAAAAACTATTTGGGCCAAAATTACTTGCTCAGACTAAGTAGTTTTTGTGATTCTAGATAAACAAAAATGAATGAAGCAAAAATTATTTGGTATGAGCAAGTAGTTTTTAACATTCTGGACAAATGAAAATGTCAGAGTAAAAAAATACTTGCAATAGTTTTTTTACATTCTACGCAAACGTAAACCACTTCATAAAAAATTCTTAATGTTCATAACATAGAGACACTACTGAATTGCAACTTCACATTGCATGTGTATATAATATATATTAGTTTTCAAAGTCCAACCAGATATCATGTTGAAGAACAATCCAAAAGCATATACAATTACCAAAAGAAACATATATCAAGAAAATGCCAACATTTACAATTACCAATAGAAACATATATCTAAATATATTTACAGTTACTAAAAGGCACACTATTATGACAGATATTCCTCAGATGATGAAGTGACATCGATTCCTTACAAGTTTATTAGTTGTGGCTTATCATGACACCTGCTACATCGAATCACACATGTCTCCTCGCCATGTGATCAAACCTTAATATTCTCTGTCTTTTAGCAAGCCGCTTAGCTATTAGTGGCAAAACTATGACATCTTTAACTTCATCAGGAATATCCGGTCTATTTGATCACCAAATAGATGAATTAGTTCGACTTAGAACTGCGATGAGTGTGTCTATTATATAATAATTTGTGCATAATGAATAAGCTGAAATGTTGCTCTTCGGGCAACCACCAATGCATGCCAACGAGGTGGTTGATCCAATTACTATGCCATATTCTCATAAATTCCAATGGCCTAAAGTAAATGTGTAGCAAACAATGAACATTCGGAAATTAATAATTTACTTAAAATATAACCCATTTCATGTTAGAATTATGTCCATAAAATAGGGTGCAATAACCATTTATGAGTATTTAGTTATTTCTCAGACATTTTGTATTACTGAATTTAATGAATGAATACATTTTTTTCTGTTAATTAAAGTGTGTTTATAATTTACTCAAGTCCTGAAAGTATTATTAACGTAAAAAGAGTAAAGACTGAGGGGTCTTCTAGACAAACTCTTTTGAAATAGTTCAGAATGTTATTTGTAGTCTTAGGATCGACTGGGCAATTGAGCCCGATTACGACTGTGAGGTTGAACCAAAGGATGCTGATCTTGGGGTATGGGAGTGGAGACTCTAACGGTTGACCCATTCATGTTGTGGAATATGTTGAATATACCAATAACCAATTAGTTTAGAGCAAAGCTCTTTATTTAGCTCTAAATCTAATTGTTACACATATAAGAGTATTTTCATAATTACCTTAATCCTGAGGTGAATACAAAATTTGACTTAGTTAGTTAAAATATTTGATATGTCAAAGGAGTGAGTTCGAATTGCTAGACAATACCTCAACTGTTGAGATCATGATTCAACTATGTTGGAGTTGTGTGATTCACATATATAAATATTTGTGGCGAGATTGTAAATGCAACAATATCACATTATTCTTTATTAATGGGTGTGTGAATAAATTAGCTTGGTCAAATATTCGAAAAAATGAATTATTGAATAATACATGATGAACTGTACGAGACAATTCTTTGTTATGTCTTTCTTATTCACAGTCAATAAAAAAGCTAATGAAATAATAACTAGAGGGGTAAAATGACCATTTTACATACCGCTATTGTTACTGATATTCACAAAGGGTAATATGTTAAATTATTCAGTGAACCATGAAATAAAAGAGGTTATTTGCACCAACAGAAAATGTAGCGTGTGTGAATTAAGAGTTGATTCGGCATCGATCCTATAGTGGAGTCGTACGATGTCATGATTAAATACGTCAAGAATTTATGAAGATAAATTCACCGAATATTTGAGTCTTATAGCTTCATCCATATGGGTTTGTCCGGTCTCAGGAGTAGCTCATAAGAACATGAATGAAAAATATCACCAGTTAGACCCAAAACGTGTTTTGGATCAATGTATATTTTCCGAACCCATATGTCATAGGTTGTCACTTAATTAGTAAAGAGTAAGTAATTAATATTTAAATTAGTTAATTGGTTATTTTTTAATTATTATATAATTAGTAAATAAAATTAATTAATTAATTAATTGATAGAGACCAAATTAATTTATCAATTTAGATTGATGAATTTAGACACAATATTGACTCTAGAGAGCTATGCAATTTTCGGCAACAACAAATATTATGGAGTGAATTTTTGGTAATTTATGATATAAGGGTATATGTGTAAATTTTATAATTATTATATAAGGGACGACAATAGGGTTACATCCCTAACTCTAACGCGATGTCATTACACAGAGCAGAAAAAAGTTTCTCTACCTCCCCTACTTGCCGTCGAAATTCATGGAGGAGAAAAAAAATTTCGATTTTTCTTCTCCAGTTATTTTGAGGGCCACACTTAATTCCTGCACAGCATCCAATTGACATATACTTCTAAATCCTACGAGCGGTTGTTGGTGTGAAGACCGATTCGAGTTCTACAAAGAACGCGAGACGACTAATATGATTCCACAAAATTAGAATTTTTATGATATAAGAAAGGTATAAAATTACTTCTACCTCTATTGAATGCGTTTAACTTAGTATGCATAATATGTATGATTTTAATATTTAATATGATTAAATTGGTTGATGTGAAATTTTTTGATTTTCCGCCCACGAACCATCCGTGGTTCATTGATTTTCCTCAAATTTTAAAACTCAATCCAACATTCCACACTTGGATTAATTTCTAACAGGTGAATTAAATTATAAAACTTCTAAGTGTACCCAACATTGATATAATCACTTAAAACCATACTCCAAAATATATGAACCAAGAAGAAACCAACCTCCATAAATGGAGTCCCAAAGCTTCCTCCTCTAACAAGCATTAATAGACAATAATTCATTAAAAACTCTTCACACCAGTGAGAGTAATCAGTTAAATACAATCGTAGCCCAAATTGGCTACTCAAATCAACTTAAATCTAACATTTAGTATTTCTTGAATTAACAAGCATTAATAGACAACATCAAGAAATCAAATCCATTATGTAGTCAAGTTAATAACCAATAAACAATTCTCATAGGTGATCAATCTCACCTAATATCCAACGATTAAACCAAAAGCTAAATATTGTAAGGTCATTAATTAGTTACACAGACCAATTCTCCAACAATAAGGTAAAATAAAATATACCTCATTTATAGTTTTCAATGACAACGACATAGGTCCAAAGAATTCACTTCCTCCATCCCCTTATGATTTTCCTACTTCAACCAACATGCAAAGAGAACAAAATGAGAAAATTGTATGAATGCCATGGCATACGCCTTCCCCTCCTCTTCCTTGATCAATAAACAAAATTAAAACAAGCATTTCAAAAACAAAGGCTACAAAGATTTGGAGTAAGACGAAGATTTCTACTGATGTAGAGAGAGGAAAGGAGGAGGGGAGAGAGAGAGAACACAAGAGTTAGAAGAGTACCAAAGAATCACGATAGAGAAAGAGAGAGCACGAGAGCTGATGAGGGAGATTAAAAGAGATGAGAGCTAAAAAGAAAAATGAGGGGATGAAGAGTCTCAGATTTTTTGAACTTTGAAGTTTGAACGAAGAAGAATAAAATATATTTCTTTGGGTGTTTGGACTTCTTTTCTAAGGATGGGTATAAAGGAATTTTCACAAGCTCAAAAGGTCTTATTCTTCATAAATTGTTTCTTGGCCCTTTTATCCAAGGTGGGTTTTCATTTGAACCGTTTATCTAAAAAACCTAGTTATATTCGTCCATTTATATTAATATGTCAAAATCTTGTGCTAAAATCAAACAAACATCACATGGTTAAGTACACACATTATTACGAGGGCTCCCCAAGTTCCCTCCTTAGAGACGACATGTGTCCTTGTAAGCTACCCAAATCTGGAATGCAACGCCTTCAATCAAGTAACTCCAGGGGAAACTCGGGAAAATGAAACCACCCAACCACAGACCAGTTTGGAGTTTAACAAGTTAGAAACCAGAGTGGGGAGTTTTGACCCCTCGGAGATTAGGTATACTAGTTTGATAGGTCATTACACATTTAATGCCCTCACATACCGGTAGGGTATGCGTCACAAGGGCTTGCGTGTATTAGGTCACGACATGACACATCAAATGTAACGGCATTAAATGCATTGTCAACTGCCTCCACATGTTCTGATCAAAGACATGAAGGACGTGCTTTGCTTGTTGGGTTGTCAAATGGCTCTCCAACCTCATAAATACTTCTATCCCCGATGTAAGGGATGCAAGTTCACAAAACCCATACAAAAACTTTTCCAACCCCATAAATACTTCCCTCCTCCATCTCCTGTAATCCATCGTCTTAGGATTTTTTACTCTCGTATGTGCAGGATAGCAACTCACCAGCTAGAAACACGCGTGCTGCTTAGATTTTGATAGCAACCCAAATTATTTAAACTAATTGAAAAATTAATCAAAACATGAAACATTACAAAGATTGAAATATTGATTAAATTAACATGAAAGAAACACTATTTATTTCTTACAGAAAATGACAAGAAAATTCAATTTTCAAGCTAAAACTATAAAAATGACCAGGAAACTTATTTTTTTTTTGTAAAAATAACTAAAAATGACCGAAATAAATAAGTTGTTTACAAAAATTACATGGATGTAAAAATAGATTATTTACATTATTTCAGCCATTTTTTGTAAAAAAATTGGAAAAATTAGGTTTATAGGCTTTTTTTTACTGTTTTAGAAAATGGTTAAAAAATTTATTATTTTTCACAAATGACCGAATTTCTCTTTTTCTTTCTCCCTTTGTCCATTTGTCTTCTCTCTTCGTCTCTTTGTCTTCTCCCTCCATCTCTGCATTTTTCTTCTCTCCCTTCATCTCTGCATCTTTATTCTCTCCCTTCGTCTCTGCATCTTTCATCTCTCCCTTCATCTCTTATCTTTATTCTCTCCCTTCGTCTCTGCATGTTTCTTATCTCCTTTCATCTTCGTTTTCTTTGCTTCTTTCTTCTCTGCCTCATTCTTCTTTATTTTTCTCCATTTGTCTTCTCCCTTCGCTCTCTCCCTTCGTGGTCTGTTTTTTGGTCTCGTGATCTATTTTCTTCCTGGTTGGTTTTTATTTTTGATTTTATGGATTTCTCATCAATTTGTTGCATGATTTTTTTGATTTTGTGATTTGATTTCTGAATTTCTGAGATCCAAGTGAGAGATAGGAGAAGAAGAAAAGGAGACTGACGGTTTTGGGTGTGGGAAGAGGTTGATACTAGTGATTTTTTTTCATGATATATGATTATAACAGATGATATATAAAAATATATTATGATATACTTATGGTATATTAAAATATATTATGCTATATAAATATACCATAGCATATCACATATGTTATATAAAAATATATTAAGAATATACTACGGTATATTAAAATATATAATGACATATTTTTATATACTACAATACACATGTACATAAAATTTTTCCAGTTTTATCAGAAATTTTTTTTGACAGTTAGAAAAAATCGGTTATTCTTGCAAATATAACTTTTTTATCATTCTCTTCCTTATTTTTCAAAAATGCACTGTTTTCCTAAATGTGTCAAAACAATTCTGACTATTTTTACAGTTTGAACTGAAAAGTTGATAATTTTTGCAGTTGTCCCTATTTCTTAACCCCAATATGTATGGGCTTGAATATTGTTGTAATTGAGACTGGGCTTTATTTAGAGCCCGTGGTAGTATCGGCATTAGGCCCATTAGATAACTCCTTAACTAAGGCCCATTAAAAGTTATAAATAGGCCCATTAAAAGTTATAAATAGGCCCATTATACGAAGAGGTGATGGGATAGTTTTGGCGGGATTCCGTTGTAAATTGGCGCCAAAGGACGTGGTCTTGGTGAAACCGGACCTTACTTCTCCAGTCTTTACAGAGAGAGAGAGAGAGAGAGAGAGAGAGAGAGGGTAACGAGTATTCAAGGTTTATCCAAAGCGTTGAGCGTTTCAATTTGGAACAGAGAAATAGAGAGAATGGAGAGCTATGGAGGCGGTGGTTATTTTGTGGACGAGAAGGCTGTTCATGTCGAGAATATTTTCCTCGACTTTCTCAAGAGGTTGGGTTCTCTTCCTGCACTTCCATCCCTCATTCATCTCTACTTTCTTCTATTATCGTTCTTCTTTCTTATTTCACTGAAATGAAATGAAAATCAGCTTTCGTCTTAGCGGTCATTCAGGGGAGTCTTATTACGAGGCAGAGATTGAAGCCATGAAATCTAGCGAATCCACAACAATGTTTATTGATTTTTCTCATCTCATGCGTTTCAACGATCTCCTTCACATTGCCATTTCCGACGAGTACTTGAGGTCTTACCTTAACCTTTCACTACTTCTAACCTAATCTTCTTTCATTTTTCTTTTTATCCTTTTATTTCCTTACGATGTTCTATATGACGTCAAACTTTTGAAATATTGGTGTACCATTTCAATTTCAATAGGTTTGAGCCATATTTGAGGAATGCTTGCAAGCGATTCGTGACGGAGAAGAAGCCCACTTTCATTGCCGACGACAATCCTAACAAGGACATCAATGTTGCTTTCTTTAACATCCCTGTTTCTAAAAGGTTCTTGTTTTTCCTCAACTCCCTACCACTGTATTGGAGAACTTAAATTCTGTAATCTGCCTAGGACGTTTAGTTATTTTCTTTATCAGTAGAGTTCTGAGTTATTAGTAGCCAACATAGAAGAGTTTTCATTACTGTTCTTTTTTCGGTAAAACGTAAAACAAAAGTCTTTTGTTACTCCAATTAATTCTTCTTCTTCCTATCAACAATGGGGCCAAATTTTGGATTTCCCCCCAAAAGTTAACAATTCCTTTAGTTTTGCAAGTGTGCTTCTCAAACACTATGAGTGATTATATCCCTAACCTCTATCCAAATGATAATGCTTGCTCGTGGTCCTCAATGAAACGATGCTGCATAAAGAAATCCAATTGTTTTTTTGCAACTGACCTTTCCTTTCTGAAAAAGGGGAAAAAGAAGAAGGAAGAATCATGATACTGACCAATTAATGTACTATATGGATCCCTCTTTCCTTTTTTCCCAAAGTTTTACTAATCATCAAAGAGTAGGTAATTCTGGTGTTATTTAGCCAATGGGAAAGTGGTGCTTTATATTTTATCCTGACGTTTAATTGTTTGCATGATACTCCCAACTACAGGTTGAGGGAATTAACTACTGCAGAAATTGGGAAACTAGTTTCAGTGTCAGGAGTGGTAACTCGTACAAGTGAGGTTCGACCTGAGCTTCTACAAGGAACTTTCAAGTGCCTGGATTGTGCAAGTGTAATTAAGAACATTGAGCAGCAATTCAAGTACACAGAGGTGTGAATGTTTGTTAAGTACAGTGCCAGATTTGGCGAATGCAAAATGGGTCTCGAGTATTAGTATAACTGTTGGATTGCGTCTTAATATAATTGTTGGATTGCAGCCATCAATATGCATGAGCACAACATGTTTAAATAGAACAAAGTGGGTCCTGCTGCGACAAGAGAGCAAATTTGCAGACTGGCAAAGGGTGCGAATGCAAGAGACTTCCAAGGAGATACCGGCAGGTTCTCTTCCCAGATCGTTGGATGTTATTCTCCGCCATGAGATGGTTGAACGGGCCAGGGCTGGAGACACGTAAGACTAATATTTTATGAATCTATAGTGGTGGATAATTTGTATTGCAGGGTTTTACTCTTTTGGCATATCGTATTGCCTACCCAACTTTAATAAATTTTAATCCCAAATACTTTCTATGCCTTTGTGCTTGCAGTGTCATTTTTACTGGAACTGTGGTCGTGATTCCGGACATACTAGCACTGGCCTCTCCTGGAGAAAGGGCAGAATGTCGTCGAGAAGCTTCACAGCGTAACAGTTCTACAGGGGGGCAAGAAGGGGTTCGGGGCCTTCGTGCACTAGGAGTGAGAGACCTGTCATATCGCCTAGCCTTTATTGCCAATTCAGTTCAAGTAAGCAATTGAAGCTTTTCTATCTGCAGTGATTTAATTCAAGTATAAGGCATTCTGTTAATTGATCTAACGTTCTATGAATGCTTCACGCAGATTTCTGATGGGAGGAGAGATATTGACATCAGAAATAGGAAAAGGGATGCTGATGAAGACAATCAGCAGTTTACAGTGAGTTAATTTAATCAATTAATTTATTTTCTTATTTCGTTGTTTGTGGTATCTGCTGTTGTTACATTTTTTCCTGAGAAGTAACGAGAGTGTTATGATGCCATAAGTTCATTTGTATTATCTTTCTTTACTGCATATAGTTTTTCCTAAGATTAAAGTATGCTTCATAGTCATGTTTAAATTATGCTTTATGGTCATCAGTCCAGTATCTCTTTTCAAAGTACTTCTTATGCGTCCAAGTTATCTATCTCATGAGGAAATTATAATTCAAAACTTAAATGGAATAATTACACTAAGTTACATATCTATGCCTCTCAATGGGATCTTACTTCTTGGTGCTTTCGTATCTGTTAATGCATCACTAAGAGTACACTTCATTTATAATATTTGAAGCAATTTTTATACTTGTTACTAGAGCATACTCATTTCCTCCAAGACACAGCTGGACCGTAGGAGCTTCATCTATTATACTACTTATATCCAGGCTCGTATAGCCATAACTGATCTGAGAGTTTGACTTAATAAATCTAGGTAGAAGAGCTTGATGAAGTTCAAAGAATGAGGAACACACCAGATTTCTTTAATAAACTTGTCGATAGCATTGCCCCGGCAGTTTTTGGTCACCAAGACATCAAGCGGGCAATTCTACTTATGCTTCTAGGTGGGGTCCACAAATTCACTCATGAAGGAATCAACCTCAGAGGAGATATTAATGTCTGTATAGTAGGAGATCCAAGCTGTGCAAAATCTCAGTTCCTCAAGTATGCTACTCTTTTCTGCTCTTTATCATTGTCATTTTGTAGTGATAAAGTTGACTTGAAACACATTGGATGATTGAAACTCGTCAGGTATACCTCGGGCATCGTTCCAAGATCCGTTTATACATCTGGAAAATCCTCCTCAGCAGCTGGGTTGACTGCAACTGTGGCAAAAGAACCAGAAACTGGAGAATTTTGTATTGAGGTAGCTAATTTTCATCTTGTATGCTGTCCATCATGAAAATCTAGTTGTCGTTTCATGTAGTGATCTGCACTTTGTAATCTGCTGCAGACTGGCCTAGGAACTTGGAGATGTTAAGCAAATAAACTTATTAATTCATCATCTTAGAGTCCAAACTCAATCTTTACATATACCTAAGACGCTTTTAAAACATGCTAATAGCTTAATTCACTCATTACCATTTTATTGAATGATATGGCTTAAAGAGTTTTTTTAAGATAAAAGTACCATTTCATTAAAACGGTAGAGTTACAAACATACGAAGATTTGAAACAAAATTATCAGATTTAAATACAAATAAACCATTACAAATGTCAGAAAAGACCATTATACATACTTACGTATAGGGAGGGAAACATGTTCATAAGGATAGAGCTCAATCGGCTCGTTCCAAAGGTCCTCCACCAATCAACACTTGGTTCGGCCATCTAGCATTGAAAAGGCATATTCACATGAAGATAAGCATAATCTTGAACATATCTGAAAAACCCAGGTTGTGCCGAACCCAAATCATGCCCCAAAAAAACTCCATTAAGACTAGATTAGAAGAGGAAAACCTCCAAGGATCACAGATCTGGTGGAAACAAAATCTACACAACCGGTTGAAGCAAAACCTTCCAAATCGGAAGGAGAGACTCTGCACAGACGGAAAAAGAAAGAAAAACTGAGAGAGAGGAGGGAAAGAGAAGAGATGGGGAAACAGAGGAGGACGGAGGAGAAGGGGAAAGAAAAGAGAAAACAGGGGGAAGGGGGGAAGAGAGAAGAGCAGAAAAGGGAAAACACTAAAGGAGAAGGGAAAAAAGAGAGAATTAGAGAAAACAGAGGGAGGGGAGAAGAGCAGAAGAGCTGAAGAAAAGGGAAAAACACTAAAGGAGAAGGGGAAAGAAAGAGAGACAGAAAAGAGAAAAACAAGGGGAGGGGAGAAGAGAGAAGGAGAAGTAAAGGTCACGCCCATGGCCGCGGCGCGCAGCAAGGATTAGGGTTTTTCTTTGGGTCCAAGAGAGAGAGAGGGGGGAAGAGAAAGCAGCGATAACATCTGACTATATGGCTTAAAGAGTTAAAGAAGCCAAAAAACTACTCACAGACTGCAGAAAATTTAGAGTTCGGTTTACAGAAATTGCCTGACCTAAACATGAATCAATTTATTCCTTTGTTTCACGTCTCTCTGGAGTTGGAACGTATTATTAGAGAGGTCAACGTTGTGAGAGCTCATTAATAAAAGAAGCTTTAAGAAGAGAATTCATATATCCTTATGTGTTTTACCATCTTTTCAATCGAAGAAAAAGTGTAATTTAAGAGCAAATGAATATATTCAGGGCGAGGAGAAGACATCAGAAAGGATCTAATACACTTTTATGCCACCGAGCCTTCTTGACACTTTTCTTTCTGAATGTTTTCTCATCTTATTTCAGGCCGGTGCTTTGATGCTTGCTGATAATGGAATTTGTTGTATTGATGAATTTGACAAGATGGATATCAGGGACCAGGTGAATTGAATTATGCAGATCTCCTAATTTCACTTCTTATGCACTCTTCTGGATGTCTTATATGTTATGGTCCTGAAGGTTGCAATTCACGAAGCCATGGAACAGCAGACAATAAGCATTACAAAAGCAGGAATTCAGGCAACACTGAATGCACGGACATCAATATTAGCTGCCGCCAACCCCACAGGAGGACGCTATGATAAGTCTAAACCACTGAAGGTGAGAATATTGTTATACCGAAAAGCATGATAATTGGGTTGAAATCTGTATGGAAATTTGATTTCACAGCCTTCAACCTTTTTTCTTGACATTCTCTTTTTCATTTTTTGATGGTTTTGCTCCATGTTTTGGGGGGGGGGAGGTGTTAAAGGGTCCTGATATTTCAATTAATGAAGCAATGTGAAAATTACACAAGTTTCCTGATTTGTTTTGCTCCTTGCAACAGTACAATGTGGCTCTTCCTCCTGCTATTCTATCAAGGTTTGATCTGGTATATGTTATGATTGATGACCCAGACGATCAAACTGACTACCATATTGCTCACCACATTGTTAGAGTGCATCAGAAACATGAACTTGCTCTTTCTCCTGCATTTTCTACTGCAGAACTGAAGCGTTACATTGCATATGCCAAAACCCTGAAACCAAAGGTAATTATTCTTTTAAGGGCTCATTTGTCAATATTCTCCGCACTCTTTGACAGAGAGTAGATTAACGCAGTTAAGCTCGGAAGCCAGAGAAATGTTGGTGGAATCTTATGTTGCTCTCCGAAGAGGTGATACAACTCCTGGCAGTAGAGTTGCTTATCGCATGACAGTTAGGCAGCTAGAGGCATTGATCAGGCTGTCAGAGGCAATTGCTCGGAGCTATTTGGAAACTCAGGTGCCAACAATTTCAAGTGTCCGTAAATATATTCATTTCAACTTCGTGCCTTCACATATTCATATTGTACACTTGAGAGTACTTCTTGCAGGTACACCCTCGTCATGTTCGTGTAGCTGTGAGATTACTAAAAACGTCAATAATCAGGTGAGAAACTAATACAAATTCTTTCTCTCTTTCTCTCTCAAGCCCTGTTATGGGATGTGCTCATCAAGTTTATTTTCTTTTCCCATGCAGTGTGGAGTCTAGTGAGATTGACCTCTCTGAGTTTGAAGAGGGAAATAATGAAGATCAAAATGGTGGCGATGGTGCTGATGGTGGTACCAATCAAGGCGACACCGAGCCGAGCAATGCTGCAGCTGAGCCAGCTTCTGGAAATGGTGGTGAGATTCTTGTTCAACTTTCCTAGGAAAACTTTTCAAAGAGATGCCAATCCGAGTAAATTAATTTAGATTCCGATGTTGCAGAAAGTGGATCAGGGACTGCAAGCAAACAGGGAAGAAAACTTGTGATAAGTGATGAATATTTTCAGAGGGTTACCCAAGCCCTTGTCATGTGCCTCAGACAGCATGAAGAAGCTATGATGCAAGAAGGTAACCAGCAGGCACTCTTCTTTTTCTCAATATATGGATACATCACACTTAGATATTTTATTTATGTTTTCCAACTCAAGATGCATGTTCTGAAGCACTGGATTTACTTCAGTATTATAGTTTCCTGCAGTGAAGTCATCTAAACTAGTCAATATTCGCTCTGCGTTTTTCCATAGGATCTGGATTGGCTGGAATGAGGCAGAGAGATTTGATTAAATGGTATGTGAGTCAGCAAAATGAGAAAAATAACTACAGCTCCATGGATGAGGCAGCAAATGAGGTCTCCAAAGTTAAAGCTATTATAGAGGTAAAGTATAACTATGAAGGCATTATATGATATACTAAGTAAACAGAGTATTAGAGTATACAGCTCTTTAATGAAAATTTTGAAATGCAGAGTTTGGTCAGAAGAGAAGGCCATTTGATAGTGATAGATGATGGTAGGCGGATAGCAGAGGGTGAAGCTGCTGGGCAATCAACAGTATCCAGAAATGACAGAATTCTCGCTGTGGCTCCCAACTATGTTATCGACTGATATAGGTACTCTCATTGCATCTAGATTCATATTTATATGCTTGGCAATACAACAGAATGTAGCTAAGTTATTGTCCAAGTTATGGAAATTTCCTTCTCCTAGGATGTCAAAGAAGACAGATTTTATCATGAAAATTGTTGTCTACAATACAAGTTAGTTTAGCTATCCGATTTATGAAGTTTTTTTTAGTTACTGTTTGTTGCCTTGTTTTATATCTTTTCGATGTTTAGGCTAACTGCTGTGGCAAGATCTAGAATTTACTGTTAAATTTTATATATATATGTGTGTAGTATATATAATATATAAAAAATGAGTACATTTGTTTTGCAAATTGATTTTTATGATGGGATTTTTTGTAAGCTGTGCTATTCATTTGCCTTAATAAGGTTTTGGTTGGTAGAAGAGGCTAATCATGTTAGTGCTTTTCCATACGTTGATATGATCTTTGGAGTTGTTGAGCAGCTTAAAAGGGGAAGTTCAATCTAAACCGTCCAAAAAGAGTGGTTGCACATCATATCTAACATAGCTCATCCAACTTCTAGGCTAATGTAAAGACATTAAAATTATTAGTAATAATGAGGTAACACAATCTGCATAAATGTATTTGACAACTTGGAATAAATATAACATACTTGCCTATTAAGCACAAGTTCATGCTCTCATTAGCCTAGAAGTTGAAATGTATCCGTAAAACAAGAGCTCCATTGGTGGGCTAAGTGGCTTAGAAGGATAAATCTTATATTCGAAATTGAAATCTCAACTTCAAACCGAAGTCCTATCGTTTCATAGGATTTTTGGGTTATCTCATAACAGAGTAGATTAGTCTGGCAAATTTGGAAATGGTTTGAAATTTTTATCCATAGAATAAAAAGGGAGATTATATGATTTCTTTAGTATGGAAATTCACCCTTAACATCCATGCTCTGTTGTCTTCATCAAAATAAAATTCTCTCAAAATGTCTTCGTCAAGTTCCAATTACCTTAAAGATGGAGAGCAGGTAAGGATGATGATTTATTAGATTAGATAAATTTAATTATTTTAAAATCAAATGACAATTGTACTAATGTTAACTTTCACTATAAAAAATGTCAATAGAGGGGATTACGATTACCCTTTGAGCTGTCACTGTCAAGTGGAGAGGAGTTGTGCACTCAAAACGCTAGATTACGTAAAATGTTGATCTTCTTTCAATATAATTCTCTTTAAACTAACCAAAACTGATGAAGACTCTTTAGTTTTTTGGTACATTCATCATACATAACCTCATCTAATTTGGAAAAATATTTCTATGTCATACTCACCCGATTATTAATCCTGTTATTGATCTAATCTACTTGTGCAAATGGAAATTCAGCTCTAATTTACGTTCTCAGGTCTGACTTTTTCTCTCTCTCTATATAGCTTATAGTTTCATTATACTTGATTATTATTCTCCTATATCTTTGCTTGGAAATCAGTTCTAGATTACATTTTTAAGTCCTCGTTAAATAATTTATCAATTTATCATATCAATATTTGACACATCATTTGATTAATTAAAATTTAATTTAAATTATAGTTTATATGTAGTATCACTCTTTTATTTGCTTGGCAGAATTTTATTTTTTATGATTTTTTGAGCTTAAATAATGTTTAACGTTGAGATAAATTAATTATTTAGCAAAAAGGAATAATGAATGCGTGTCTAAGTCATTTGGCAGGGTGATTATAAGAATTTATTTTAGCTCAAATTATCCAATCTCCTTGCCCATTATTTTTTTAATAAAATAAAACCTTGTCAATCATGGACCACAGACTCTAAAATGTTGCTTGGATGACAACATATATGCCAAATCGGTGGCGCCGGTTGGTAGCTTATTTACTTATCCTTTTCTGATTCAAAATAAAAGTGAATTTGAGAGTGTTTTATTTGAAAAATATTTTTATATATTAAAAAAATTTTATTTTTATTTTTATTTATTTATCAAAATATTATTTTGATATATAATTTGAAATTTAGAAGCGTTTCTACAAATTCATCAATTCAAGTGTTTTTTAGAAATGCTTCTAAATATAAACAAATGTGCTTTAAATAGGGATGACAAAATCACTCATGAGTTTCTGAACTTGCAGTGACCCGCTTCTAATAGGTTAGAGTTCTGGTAAATAAATGAGTGATTGGTAAGTATGAAACAATCATAAATAAACTTACGCAGGTATAGAGTGGGGATGGATATAATAGTTCTCATCGCGCTACTCATTCCAACTTCTTTATATTTTTTTAAAAATATAATAAATTATTACTCCATGTCGCATCTCAACATAACACTATTATTATCAATCTCTCACTGCACTAGTTATTCTAACTGTCGAATAAGACGGTCATATGTTATCCTTCTCCTAAATTATTCATATTGTTTCTATTGTCACTATTGTCCCTTCTCCTAAATTATTCATATTGTTTCTATTGTCACCATTGTCCATTATCATCATCTTTCTGTTTGTCACCATCTCAGTTGATCAGTAAGAAGTTATACACATAATCAAGCTTTAAAGACATGAAAAATCATGGGTAATCCGATCCTATTGGGGATTCTTCATCTCTGTCTCGCATCTTCGTAAATGGGGAGTGAGATGGGGATGAAATTGACATATAGGGGAGTGAGAAGAGGATGAAGTTGACATATAGAAGTGAGGATGGGGAGGCTGCCCCACCCCGCCCCATTGAGATCCCTAATTTCAAAATGCATTCAAGTGTTTCATTTAAAATTGGATATGAGATAATTTTTAACTATCATTTTAATATATAAAAATAATTTTTTTATCAAATAAACACTCCCGTACACACTATAAATCTATCCAACACATTTTACTTTGAACTGGTCTATAAAAAATTTCTTCACACTGAAATTTTGAAAAATATATTTCCGGTTAAATTTTTCAAGAAATAAAAAAAATATGTTGTCAATATTTTTCGGGGAAAAATAGTTTTAATTTACAATAAGAGACATATGGGAAGGGACAAGTAAATGATAGAGAAGATTGACTTGGATTTTGGTGAGCTGGCATTACAAATGAAGAAGCAACTAAATAAGTGATGTAAATGGAAAGCAGCCAAACCAGTAGTTTGTGTCAGAGGACGCTGATGGGTGAGGGGCCATTGCTGCACGTTAAGGATCTGACAGTCTTGATTTGTTGAAACAGCTTTTCAATTATTTCTTTTATGTTTTATGGTTCTTTTTCAAATATGAACTTGATATATGAAGTAGTTTGGAGGATTGAAGTAATATTCAATGTAAATGTGTTACTTGAATTTAACCTGATTTTTTTTGAAGTTATCAATTTTAGAGAGATAAAATATTAAATGTCAAACTGACGATCTTATAATATGAAATAATAATTTAATTATTGTGGATACACAATTTATCATTTTAAAAATATTTCATTGATATTTCTAAAACATTAAATCTATACAATCTAGTGGTCAATTTTTCTTTGAAAGCTCATTTTTAATTGTCTCTTAAGCAGTTAAATGTTCCGAATGTTATCCTCCATGTAGAGCTCAACCACAAAGTTTACTTGGCTCATTGTGGATTCTCAACTTTCCAAAAACATGTGCAGGTTGGATAAATCTCTTTATGCCTTAATTAAACAGGCTATGAGAGCTTGGTTTACTAGATTTACAACTCGTGCTTGTGTACTCTATGTTTCATTACTTCCGCTGCAAACTCTTCATTATTTATCTAATCTGCTGGTTCTTCTCTAACACAACTGTTATTATATGTTGATGATACATTATTGACCGAAAATGACTCTATTAACATTTATTCTTTAGTTTCCCAACTGAATAACGAGATTTCTATGATTGATATGCGTAATCTCAAATACTTAATGGGATTAGCAGTATATCAATACACTACTGATATTTTGGTAAATCAACAAAAGTAAATCATTATCTTGTTAGTGAAGGTATGTTATGTCTTTTGCTAAGCCCTGCAATTTTTTATGTTCCAGCAAACTTGATTTCAATAATACTTCAGGTACTCCTGATGCACATTTCTATCTTAACTTAGTGATAGATCTTCAACACCTCACTATTGACCCGGGTATAACATTAATTCCTTAATTTATGTATAGTCTTATATATCTATATATAGTGTTAGATTCAAAATCTCTTTCGATATAAACCATATCTCAATAAAATTCTAAGATCTCATGTTAAACACATCAAGAATCAAATCAATATAGAGCGGAAGCGTCCCTGAATCCATGACGATAGATTGCTGTTTAAAGCCAATCGGTTGGCCTTCTAGATTTACACGATTCTCTATCTAAGAGTCTCCTTTAATTAAGCCTTTCATTTTTCTCTCTAACGATGAGATATTAGGGAGAATATAATGGTTTCCCGTTATCGTGTGACCTGTGGACCATAACCACTTATAGATATACATATTTTGATATTTATATTTTAGTCCATCATAAAAATAAAAATTACCCTAAAGTCTCTATACATTAAAAGGTCCATAACCTATACATTAAAACTTCAATTACCCAAACTTTAATATATCATTTTTAATTGAGTTTAACTTTATTTGACAGTCTATAACACATAATTATTTTACACATAAATCCAACGTCGGATTAAGGATACAACAATCTCCCACTTGGACTATGTGTTAAACCTTATAATTATGTTTTGCCAAAAATAACTGAACGCGTTCAACTTTGCTGTCATTACCGCAATGTATAAATAACCAATCTGGTTCATCAATCATACCGATATAGGATCAAAGCGGCCTCTGCTACATCAATCATAACTCAACCCATCAATGGTCACGTATATCAATACAACTAAATGACATGGATTATGATGTGGATGTGTAACATGAAAATTTCATGTAATGTGATCTTAACATGCCTATTTCCAACTGGTTCTTCGTAAACCATAGTGAGATCAAACCATACTTAAATCAGTGTGTGAATACCAAAAACTTTATTTTGTAGAAAATAACCTTAAAGTGCATCTAAAAATAAAATACAAACTCTCACTAGAATTGAATATCCTCAACTGATATGACGCCTGTGAGCAGTGTGCTCATGAAACACCTTGGGTGGCAATCCCTTAGTAAGTGGATCCGTAATCATGGAGTTTGTTCTGATGTGCTCTGTAGACAACTGTCCACTCTGAACCCTTTCTTTAACAACCAGAAACTTGTTGTCTATGAACTTTGACTTTGTCGAGCTCATGTTGTTATTAGAATAAAGAACTGCTAATTTATTGTTACAAAATAAATTTAGTGGTCTCTGAATACTATCCAATATGCGCATGCCCGTGACAAAATTATGTAACCATATTCCATGATTGGACACCTTATAACATGCTATGAACTCTGCTGCCGTGGTTGAAGAGGCTATAAGAGACTATTTAGCACTCTTCCAGGAGAAAGCACCTCCACCAAGCATAAAAATATAGCTTGACGTAGATTTCATACTATCATGATATCCAGCAAAATCAGAGTCAGTATGTCCAACGATCTCAAACTGATCCAACCTCCGAAACGTGAGCATGTAATCTTTTGTTCTATGTAAGTACTGCAAGACATGTTTAGTTGTTTTCCAATAGTCTATGTCTGGATTGTTTAAGTATCTTCCTAACATTCTAGTCACGTACGTAATATCAGGATGTGTACAAACTTGAGCATACATTAGACTCCCTACTACTGAGGCATAGAGAATTTTTTACATTTATTTTTCCTCAAAATCATTTTGAGGGCACTGATTGAGACCAAACTCATCTCCCTTAGCTACATGGGTATCACCTAGTACAGTCTCGCATGCCATATCTTTTAAGGACTTTTTCGATATAGCTCTTTTGTGATAATCCAAGACTACCCTAAGAATGATCATGTGTATTTGGATCCTTAATACAAAAGAGACTTCACCAAAATCTTTCATCTAAAAATTCTTAGCTAAAAATCTCTTGGTGTCGTGTAATAAGCCTATATCGTTGCTGGCAAGCAAAATGTCATCCACATATAAAACCAAAAAAATATGCTTGTTTCCACAATAACTTATGGTATATACAATTATCGACTAAATTCATCTCAAAACCGAACGAGATGATCATTTGATGAAACTTAAAATACCATTATCGAGATGCCTGCTTGAGTCCATAGATGAATTTATTAAGTTTGCAAACCATATTCTTTGGGTCTTCCGATACAAAGTTTTCTGGTTGCACCATATAGATCGTCTCTTCAACGTCATCAATGAGAAACACTATTTTTACATCCATCTGATGCAGCTCAAGATTGAAATGTGTCATCAATACCATTATAATCCTGAAAGAGTCTTTCATAGAAATCATAGAAAAAGTCTATTTATAGTCAATGCCTTCTTTCTATGTAAAGTCCTTTACGACCAGATGAGCCTTGTTTCTTTCAACATTACCTTTTGAATCCATCTTAGTCTTAAAAATTCATTTCAACCAATGAGTTTCGCACCTTCTGATAATGGAACAAGATCCCACATATCATTGTCCTTCATAGACTTAATTCTCATTCATGGCATCGATTCACTTTTGAGAGTTAGAACTTACCATGGCTTGACGGAAGTTGATCGGATCATCTTCCATCACACCAATGTCAACCTCATGCTATGATCTCTATAAAATCTTCCTCATTCTTACTAGATTTGAGTTTAAAATTTTGAATATCTAGAGGAGGTTTAAGAGTTACAGGTTCAAGTGTCATTTTTGGTTAATCTGCTGGAGGAGTTTTAGTTTGTATCTCTTGGATTTGAGAAACCTGATCCTCTATCCTTGTTAACTGTGTTCCTACAGTTTGAAGGAAGATGTTGGTGTAACTATTCTGTTTTGTTAAGGGAATAATGTCAATAATCTTAACAGGGTCTAGATGGTTTGTCTTTTCTGGAACCTCAGTATAGGGGTTAATAACTAATGGTTTCTGGTTTCCTTGTCCTGGAGCAAGCTCTAAGAATAAGGGTGGTGGATGTATAGCCTGGTAGGTTCTACCACTAGTGGTGATCCATGTTTTCTGTATATTTGACAGAAACTTGTAACTGTTGGTCATCTTGGAGTTTGACTCTTTGGGTGAGCTGGTAATACCATTCAGGGAAAGACTGAAGGCGTTGATACTGTTCTAACTGAAAATAATAGAGGTTTTTCAGAACTAAAAGTTTTTTAGGGTTATGGTTAGGGAAATACCGATCTCTAAAATCCTTATACTTTGGTTGCATAAAATCCTGGTGAAAACTTTATCTTAATACACTATTGGGTGTAAACTCCATCTAAATATTGAATTGCATGTTACTGGAGGTTAGGCTCATTGGCCTTCTTTTAATGGTGGTAGATTCATACACACAATGGGGAATCTGGTCATCAGATATGTGAATACCTCTAATCTGATCTTCTAGGAGAAAATAATGGTCAGATTCGTCTGATTTGAGAGGGTCAAATATGGATGCTCTAGATGATTCGGGTATGTCTACTTTATATGGAGGATTACTACGGCCGCTGAGACTAGAAGGGCTTCTCGTCAGAGGCAGATGTGGTTTCTATGTTAACAAGGAGGAAATTAATTAGGCCCAGTAAATCTCCTTGGAGTTGTACTGGTTTCTATGTTAACAAAAATACTGAAATTGAAAGAGGATCACCTAGGTTAGTGATCAATTACAAACCACCTAATGATGTTTTACAGTGGATTCGATATCCCATACCCAATAAAAAGATATGCTTGACAGAATTTATGATTCAATCATCTTTTCAAAAATTGATATGAAATCAGGATTTTGGCAAATTCAAATAGCTGAACCAGATTGGTATAAAATTGCATTTACAGTACCATTTGGCCATTATGAATGGAATGTTTTACCATTTGGTGTGAAAAAGGTCCATCAGAATTCCAGTATATCATGAATGATATCTTTAATGCTTATACTGCATTTATTATCTATTTACATTGATGTTTTTTTAGTTTCTCATCATCTATAGATCGGCATTTTAAACATCTACATATTTTTAAGAATATTGTTAACATAAATGACTTAGTCTTATCTGTTACATTGATGATGTTTTGATCTTCTCATCATTCATAGATCAATATTTTAAACATCTGCATATTTTTAAGAATGTTGTAAGTTGGTATCAGAGTCACGATTAGTCTTATAGTACTATTTGTATTCTCTTTACATTAGGCGACATGGTCACAATACACCACGTTTGAACTCAGCTCTGCATCTATAACATCAGTAGCTAATACTGTAGCCTCCACATTTGAGGTAACCGAGTTAATTTCATATCAAGATGTAAAAGAAACCTTAGATAAATGAACTATATCTAAGGTGAAACCCGGAGCAATTATCCTCTAGATGGACTCACCATCTGTAAATCCAATTTCTTTTAATTAGGCTTATATGGCCTTGCCTCAGCTAGACATCCCCAAACGTGAAAGTGGATTAGACTAGATTTCTTGCCGATCCAAAGCTCATATGGGGTTTTGACAGTCGCTTTAGTTGGAACTCTGTTAAGGATATATGTTGCAGCCTTAAATGCTTCACCTCAGAGTGATTCTGGTAAGGTCAAATGACTAATCATACTCCTGACCATGTCCTTAAGCGTTCTGTTTTGTCTTTCAGCAACATCATTTATAGTGGGCGAACCCGACATAGTGTATTATAGGACGATACCGCATTCCTCTAGGAATTTAGCAAACAGTCTTGGACGTTGTTCATCTGAACCATCATATCTGCCATGGTACTCACCACCACGGTCAGATCTGACGCTCTTAATCATTTTGTTGAGTTGATTCTCAACTTCAGCCTTAAAATTTTTGAACATGTCCAATGACTGTGATTTTTCATGAATGAGATATATGTAGCCATACCTAGAATAATCGTCTATGAACGTTATAAAGTATTGTTGACCATTTCAAGCGACCGGAGAGAATGGCCCAGAAATATCAGTATGAATAAGTTCTAAGATGTCCTGAGTTCTGCTGGCTTTAAATCTCCTTTTATCGGTTTGTTTATTCTTTATACAATTAATACAAACGTCAAAATCTGTGAAATCTAAAAGACCAAGAATTTCGTCTGACACAAGTCTTCTATTCTCTATCTGGAGACGTGACATAATCTCTTGTTCCATAACGTAGTTGAATTCTCACTGGTTAATTTTGTTTTAGTACCTCGTGTACTTAATTGCAGGGATTCTTTAAATGAAGCAATTGTTTCAAGTAAATAAAGATGATCATATCCTGATAAAAAATCGGAACCAACTGAAATTGAATCATGACACAAATTAAATTTTTCATCTCCAAAAGAACAAACATAACCAGCTTTGTCTAAAACAGAAATAGAAATTCAAGTTCTGTCTAAAGGACGGTACGATAAAAGTTTCATCAAGATCTAAATAATGTCCAATTTTTAATAATAATCTAAATTTTTCCATTGCTTCAACCTCAGCCGTCTTGCTATCGCCCACGTAGATGAGTCTTTCAGCATCATTTGGCTTTCGATAATTCATGCAACCCTGCATAGACACACTGATGTGAGTTGTTGCACCAGAATCTATCCACCACGTGTGTAGGAACTGAACTTAAATCTTCAGAACAAACCAAATTAAGAAGTATACCTTTCTTAGCATGCCAAGTGTGATAGTTGGTGCATTGCTTCTTCATATGCCCTTCAGCTCCACAGAATAAACAACCATTACCTTCTGATTTTACCAGTTTCTTTTGTTGTTTGCTATGCGGTGCCGTATCCGCAGCTTCCTTATCTTTTTTCCTTTTCTTTCCCTTGCCCTTATCCTTAGAGGTAGAGGCCAGGTAAGCACTTTTTGTCTTATCATGTTTCACTCTTTCCTTTTCCTGAACACAGTGTGAGATGAGCTCATTTAGAGACCAAGTTTCTTTCTGATAATTATAGCTCACCTTAAACTGGCTAAACTGTGCCGGAAGGGATATCAAAACCAGATACACAAGCAAGTCCTCAGAGAGTTCAAGCCTTAGTACTTTCAACCTTGAAACAATGTGAGACATTTTCATAATGTATTCCCTGATACTACCTTTACCTTTATACCTTTTTGAAATTAAGTCTGACAAGAGCATACCAATTTCTTCCTTTTCGTTCTTGACAAACCTTTTTTTCAATGTTTGCAAGGAAATCTTTAGCTGTAGCTATATTTTCAGATATAATGCCCCTGAATGCTTCTGGAACGAATTTCTTCATGATCAGTATACACATGCGATTTGATCTCTCCCACCTTTCCATCTCCCTCTTGTCATTAGATGTACTCTTATCCGTAAGAGGTGCAGGAGAATTCGTCCGTAACGCAAAATCAAGATCCATGACTCCAAGAACTATCAAAAGATTATATTTTCAAGACTTGAAGTTTGAGCAATTTAGAACTGGAATTGAATTGATGTTGGCTGTGATACTAGCAGGAGTAATAGTTGAGCAAAGAACAATAAATAAAATAAGCTCACATAAATTCCAAATAACAATAATAATTCAAATAAAAGTAACAAATAACCCATCTCAAGACACCGAACACTTTATTAATATTTTAACTTTGGCCAAAATTATTAACTTGTAAGTTATGTCTCCGTGCAGTAATCAAATACTACTGAAAAAGAACATATCAAATAAGAAACCTTCATTTGGGCTGATTTATTGTTCACTTGTAAAACCGAATAATCATAACATATTTACTACCACAGAAACCTATATAATTCTGTCAAATATTTTCCTTCCTTTGGGTCTGTAAATATTCATATAAGTTACGCACACATATAACCTTTTACATTTTAAGACAAAATTAATTTTCACAAGAGAGGTCACTTTGGCGATATGTTATTTCAACTAATTCATCTTAAAACATAGAATATACTAATGTTCAAAATTAAAATTGTACCAAATTTAAACCTTAAATTAATTGATAAAAAAATAATTTTACGATCCTTAGAAATTATTTTGAAATTATATTAACCAAAAACCGTAAAAATTCAAAACAATTTATTTGATAATACTTAAAAGTTGTTTTGAAATTATTTTAACAAAATTGAAAATAATCAAAACAATTTATTTAAAAATCCTTAAATTAAAAAAAAAGTTTTACGATCCCTAAAAATCAATTTAAAAAAGATCCGTAAAATTATTTCTAAATTAATTTAATAAAACAATTAAAAAATAATTAAATGTCAGGTCTGTGGGCTAGCCCATAGTCTCCCCTTAATGTTCACGAGTCGGATCAACCCGACCCGCGTCCAAACCTAGGGTGAAAACTCTAGGGTTTTCACCTTGAGTGACTTGCGGTCATGGCCGCCACCAGTCCTTGCCGCCACCAGTCCTTGCCGCCACCAGTCCTTGCCGCCGTGGCCAAGGCTGTGACTTCTTCTCGCCGGCGCGGCCAATCCGCCAGCCGATCACCTTCCACCGGGGAAGGTGAGACCACCGGCCGGTAGTTCTAAAATCAAACAAAAATTACTGAAAAAATACCGTAAAATGAATTGCTTTCAAATCTAATAAATCGTCAAACAATTATTAAATTCAAGAATACCGAAATGTAAATACAAAAAAACACTTATAATCATGGATTTAGAATATAATAGATGGATTCTCAATGACTGAAACGTAAACACAAAAAACACCTATAATCATGAATTTAGAACATAATAGATCAATTCTCAATGATTCAACATGATTTGCTTTGATACCACTTGTTAGATTCAAAATCCATTTCGATATAAACCGTATCTCAATAAAACCCCAAGATCTTATGTTGAACATACCAAGAATCAAATCAATATAAAGCTTAAGCGTACCTGAATCCATGACGATAGATCAATGTTTAGAGCCGAGTGGTTGGTCTTCTACATCTACACGATTTTCTATCTGAGAGTTCCATTTAATTAAGCCTCTTAGTTTTCTCCTTAACGATGTGATATTAGGGAGAATAAAATGGTTTCCCGTTATTGTGTGACTTGAAGACCATAGCCACTTATAGATAATACATCTTTTGGTATTTCTATTTTAGCCTATCATAAAAATAGAAAATTACCCTAAAGTCTCTACATATTAAATGGTTTATAACCTATCAGATACATTAAAACTCAAATTATCTAAACCTTAATAAATCACTTTTAATTGAGTTTAACTTTATTTGACAGTCTGCAATACATAATTATTTTACACATAAGTTCAACGTTGGATTAAAGATCCAACATATATGTCCTGACACATGTAGGTCCCAACAAACTTAAAGTCACACACTTAAGGCTCACATTCCCAAATGTGTAACAAAATTGGTTAGGCATGTCGGTCCAACCCGACGAGTCTCACATGTGCATGAAGAACTATTGTATTGTGCTGACACTTCGAATCTTTCTTACATATTATCAGTCATGAAATATGTTTGGAGGTCATGCTTATTTAATGTTAAAGTTAACGATTTATTTTGACCCATATAATTTTTTTTATGAGAGCACGATACACGAATCCTGTGATATTAGTCCAGATGTGTCTAAATTTAATTTCGGCCCTCGAATACCTAACAAAAGTATTGAAGCTACTATTGTCGGCTAAGTAATCTTTCCTAATATTGTTAGTCATGGAAATTGTTAAAAAGGCTTAAAAGTGTACTTAATCAACTCAAAAGAAGTAGGGAGTTGATGTACTGATAATATTAGTACATATATTCATACCCACAGCTGGCCACATTGCCACAGTGTTTTTGTAAGGGAGGTGGTTTGTTAATTAATTTGAAACTAAGGTACATTAAGTAAGTGAAATGTTTTGAAGTTTTATGGGAGGGCAGGTCATCAATTATATGAACATGAATTGATTAGTAGATGTATGTATGTATTTGGAATACAATGATGTCAATCACGTATTATGTGTGGTGGCCAACAACTAATTAAGCATAAACTATCAAACGTCCCATTCATTTAATAAATACTACATAATTAATCAAATTATCTGACATTAAGTTATTAATTTACACCCCAAAAATAAAAAATAAAATGTATTTACAAAAATTAATATTTATTCTACTAATATATTAATATAATGAGGTTGTTCTCCATGGAGCCAGCCCCACGACATCTTTTTTAGTATTTCTGGAGTACAAACGCTCAATACTCTTTTATATTATTTAATATCACATGTACTTTTTTTAAATTTAAAAGTTCACTCATTCAATCTCTTCCAAATATAAATACAATTACATATATTAATATATTCGTCAATAAATCAACAGTAGTAGTACTGAATATAAATTTTCCACAATCCTAACTTAGGAAGCACCAACACTCTTGTTTGCATAGATTATCAGTGTAGGATATGTGTTGGATACCGATACGCTCTGACACGCGACACGTAAAAAATGTGTGATTTTTTATTTTTATTTTTACATTTCCGGCACCTGTCAGACACTTCATGTGCAACATTCTGACACGTGCGACACCTTCCATTTACATTTTTTTAGAAAAAAACTTTTAAATAATATCATATAAAATGGTGTAAAATGAGATGAATAATATTTTAAATTGTAAATACATAAAGAGTAATGAGTGAAAATAAAGAAGATAGAAAGTTAAGCTTTAAAATATATTAATCTAAAATCAGTTTTTTTTATTGTCAAAATCATTAACCTTTAAAACTTCGTAATTAAAACTCATTCGATCAATCGACGATATCTCCGACCAGTGTAGTTATTTTAATTCATCTTATTGATATGATTGGTATTATAATTAATTTTTTATGAAAATATCAGTTATACATACTTATCATTATATATATCGCCGTATCCAATTTTAATTTTTTTACGTTAACGTATCAGTATCATGTCGTATTTGTGTCGCTTGTCAGTATCCGTGCTTCTTAGGTCTCACTATACACATCATATGCTACTCTGTTATTAATTTATTTGTCTCCTCCCTTGTATTTATTTATGCCATACAAACATTTATTTTTCTAATTTTTATACATAACAAAACATAAAAAGGGTAAAATTCAAATTTACCAAAATACATATATAATAAATTTATTCCATTTCACTTTTTATTTTCAATATCCATAATTGAAATATGCATAAAAAATAAAAAATAATAGAGTAAGAAAAATAAATACCTGAAAATATTTGTGGGGTCAATTAAGGGGGTGTAGGTTTTTGTCCACATTATGATTGGGTGGTTAGCTAACTGGATGTTGGAGAATCTCCAATCGTCCAACGATAATCAAAATCCATAACATGGGGTTTGATTGACGGCTTGATTTGAATCTACCAGCGAGGCCACGTGGGAATATATTTTTTTTGTTCAAATAGGTCCCACTTCTTATAATAGACACCTCGCTATGACACGATTGCCAGTTGTCATCCCCTCCCTATCTTCTACTCTCAACTTCACCCTTCCCATTCCCCTTTTATTACGAATCTACCCCTCTTATTAATAATTCCACGAATATATCAATTATGAATCATCGAGGTTTATGATTAAAATTATGTTAATTAACGTGAAATCCCATCTGATTTCAAAGGAATAAATGGGGAGAAAATGGTAATAACTACAGTAGTTGGGGGATAGTTTGGTGAGAAATATGTCTATATATGGAAGCCCACAGTCTTAAAGCATTTTTATGTGTCTTAATTTAGAGAGAGAGAGAGAGGGACAGGGTCTGGCTGGAACAGTTGGATTGAAGTCGACTTTGGTTGGAGACTAGCATTCTGTCTGAATTTAGAGAGAGAGAGAGAGAAAGAGGGAGAAGTAGTCTCTGTTATATACATGTAAGAACTACACAGACATATTGGTTCTCTTTAGCTTTTTTCATCATCAAAGCTTACATATTATTTGCTTGTATGATTTCTTAATTTATATATCTTTTGCATGCGCTGAAGTAATTAATTAAACGTGTTTTTTTTTCTGGGTTTGGTTTTACTAATTATGTTTTGTTTATTATTGGGAGAGCAGAGTTGTTGGTGAAAGAAGATAATGGGGTACTGGAAATCAAAAGTATTACCAAAAATCAAGAAGGTTTTTGAAAAGAATGCTGCTAAGAAAACTGCTGCTGCTGAAGCAATCAAGTCCTTCGATGATTCTAAGGTACATATCATATATATTCTTCTTTTATATATCTATATACATATATAGATTCATTTAAATGATATGATTGGAGGGTATGTTATGTTTATAACTTAATTTATAGGAGGAAATAAATAAGCAGTTTGAAGAAAAGAAGACAGAGCTTCAACCTAAAGTGATTGAAATATATGAAGCTTCATCTGCTGAAATCAAGGTCATTTTTATTATTATTATTATTTCCTTAATTAAAATTAATAATTTTTTTTATTAATTCTTGATATTTTTAATGAATTAAAATTGATCTCGATCTATTAAAACTAACTGGGAATTACAATATAAAGACTTTGATCAAAGAACCCAAAGAGGCAGGACTCAAGAAGCACTCCACCTCTGTTGTCAAGTTCCTTGAAGAGCTTGTCAAAATCGGTATCTCTTCTCTCTCTCTCTCCATCCATCCATTTTCCTTTCATTATTTTCTTTTTCATTTTTAATTCTGTCACACTGTCTTGTTTTAAATTAATTAAACTTTATTGAATTACTAAGATCTGCTTTCATTATTTCTGTCGTTATTATTGTTAGTTTGGTATATGTTTCTTCTTTTAAAAACAATATATATAGGTGATGGTTATTTATATGTCGTCAATAATGATTATATATACATGTGTGTATGTTTTACAGAATTCCCAGGATCAAAAGAAGTATCAGAAGCATCTTCAAAGTTGGGACCGGGTTTTGTTTCAGGCCCGGTTCTCTTTGTTTTTGAGAAAGTTTCAACCTTTATTGTAACAGAGGAGAAAGTGGCCGAAGTGGAAACACCACCACCACCACCAGCAGCGGCACCAGAAGAAACAACGGCCAAAAATAAAGAAATAGTAATTGAGGCCGAGTCAGAGAAGAAAGAAGAGGTTGTGGTTGTTGAGCCTGAAAAACCCGAACCTTCCACCACAACCGAACCGGCTACTACTAAGGCTGAGGAACCACCGACCACTACACCGGAGCATCAGCCTACCAAGGTGGAGGAAGTTGCAAATCCCCCAAAGCCTTGATAAGTTTGCAAAGTCTTTTTTTTTTATATGATATTGAAAAAGAAGTCAAATTTGTGTAAAAGTTTTTATAAAAACAAAAAATTTGGATTTGTTATTCTTTATTCCCCTCTCCTCTTCTCTCTGTTCTTAGTATCGTTGGATTGCCCAAATTAAGGTGTTCATGTTCCTTTTTCACAGCTTGTATAATTTTTTCTTGTAAAATTACAAATTGTAATATTATAATTGTTTGTTCTATCTCTCCCCCTCCCTCCCTCCTTTTATTAATTTGCTGTGAATTGGCAATCTTTTATAGTTCTTCCCCCTATTCTGTCTTCATTTTTCTTTCTTCATCTCTTTGCTCCTAAAGAATTGAGTGTTGATCATTTACAAGCGGAAGCGAGAAATAGATGCAAGGTCAAGAAATTCAAGGCTAGACTTGGTGATAAATGGCATACTTAGAGAGAGTATATTGAGTATAACATATCATTTTCACTAATAGTCATGCTCATGTCTATAAAGATATTGTATCATTTACAGCCCATCTCTTTTACGAGTTTTTTGGCAAATAGATGTCAAGAACGTTATCTTGTATGGCGATCTTGAAATGAATATCTTTATATCTCAATTTTTAGTTTTGTCGCTAAAGGCTAGGAATTACAATATACATTATGCATTAGTCCAGTTGTGGACTTAAGCATGCATTAAAGACTTAGAACATTATGTTGATCATGTAATCACGTTTTGATTTTGATCAAGGTCATAATGAGGGCATGTCAGTACAAGAGAAAGGAAGGAAACATAATAATTTTCTTGGTGTTTTATGTAGATGACATTTTGTCATCAAGAATGATATAGAATTAAATGTCACCGATAAATCTACGTTTGTCTGAATCTATGATATCAAAGACTTTAGGAAAGTGGTCTTCATTCTAAGAATTAAGATTTTTCGAAACTTAAATATAGAATCATATACTTATCTTGAACTGTGTAGACAATAATATGTTGTGTATGTGAACAATGATGGATTCCAAGAAAATGGCTTGTTACTCTTTTAGGTCTGGAACCTATATATTCTGTCAATGTCTTATGACATAAGATGAAATATATAACATGGAGACAATTCCCTTGTTTTTGGTAGTGGGAAGTCTTAAGTATGTTATATTGTAAACTAGATGTATATTTCGCAGCAGCCTTAGTCAGCATATATCAGTTAAATCCTAGAGGATTTCAATGGATAGTTCTGAAGCATATACTCAAGTATCTTAGGAGAACGAAAGATTATGTGCTTGTCTATCATGGTGAAAATCTCATACCAGTTCAGTATATGGATTAAGACTTTCAATCAGACTACTTCAGCGGTAGAGTAGAACCTAGTAGACCAGTTTACGAAGACTTCAGCCACAAAGACCTTTGGGTCACATGTAGAGAACATGAGGGTTAAGCTGGTTGTAAACGTATTTTAGGGCAAGTGAGAGATTGTTAGGACTGTGCCCTAAAAGCACTGAAATTCTATTATATTATATTATTGAGACATTTAATTCTGATTAATAATAAATAATTTAATCTTATATTATGTGCAATACATTCTTGTAAAAGGTCCACAAGCATAATAGTACTTGGTTTATGGGTCCTATGGAGTTTAGCTCATGGGAACAATGTATTTAACCAAGAGTTCTTTATGACTTCTAAATACTTAATTTCACACTCTAGTGAAGGTGAACGCTTTGCTAAGAGAAGATTGTAGTACATTAACTCTATTATGTAGAGTGACTTACCTTGGTCACTAAGTGGAGTATCTAGCTAATATACTAGTGTATTTGAAATACATTGAAAGAGCTAATGAGTCTGTTTTTTAGCAAAATACTATCAAATAAAAATCATGACTTATTGTTGCTATTTTATGCATGTTCTCAATCTTGAAAGAGTTATGAGCTCATATTTAATAACTTAGTTGTTTTGATATACTAAGAATGAGAATCTATGAGTCATTATATTTCGCATGTTGGATGATTGAGTTATTACATAGTGAGGCCATATATTCTCAATAGCAGAATTCATAGACACTTTTAATTAAGTGACATAGTGCATCTTAGGTAATTCATTTATGTGATCATAGTAAACTAAAAGTTTAGTATCTCTCGTGGAGTACTAGAGATTTGATAATTTTACTTGAGGCATCAAGTATGAAAATTATCATAGCTGACTAGTAGAATGAATTTGGAACCTAAGGATACGAATATGTGTATAAATATTAGGTCGATAGTAATTAACCTAATTATATACGGTATTATATTATGGAGGAGCATTACATAATGAATAATAGGTCAATGATAGTTACGTCGAGTAATATAAAATATACGTGAAATTCAATTACGATTTTATAGTGGAGTTAATCGTAATTAATAATTAATAAATTTGATTATGGATTTGATCAATAGAGTTTATTAATTATGTAGCCAAATGTATTTTTATCTTTATGATCCCTTTACTAGCTTCAAATTTAGATTACGTTGCGTTGAGACTTGTTTGATAAACAAGCGGTTTAACGTAGATATCCTAGTCAACCAAGTGATCTAAAAACTGACTCAGTCTTTAATCTAAAAAGATCAAAGATTAATTAAAATTTATTTATTGAATTAATTAAATTTATGAAAAAAAATGAAAAATAACAAACTGTTGGAAATGAAACAATTGTAGTCTTTTTGAATGGGTATCAAACTCATTCACAAAGGGTTATTTTCTTATTAAGTTAAATAACTTCTTTAAAAAAAATAGTTTTTGGTCTCTAGAAGAAGAAAATGATATTTATGGCCGAACTCTTTGATTTTGAGTGTAAATCCATTTGTAATTTTGATTGACGGTTTGTGGAATAACAACAAAGATTATGAGGTTTCATTTTCGATAGTCACGCTTCAAGAAGTATTTTTTTTAATCCATTTTTAAATAAATTATTTCTCGAATAATTTTAAGATGATGTATTTTCTGCTACGTTGATTCCTTCATGTGGAGCTGTACGGATAGATTTGTTTAGGTTTGTGTTAGGGTTTTAGGTGTTTAAGAACTTTTTTTTTCCTGATTTTCTTTGATACGGCTGTTTGTGCTTGTGTATGGGAGGATTTCGGGTGATTTTCGTTGAAACTTTTCTTCATTTCTCAGGTTTTTCTACTTACTATATTATTTGAGAAGGAATCGTATAGTAGTGGGCATCATTTGAACTGTGGCTTCCGTCTTCTCTTCTCAAATGAACAGTACAGGCAGTAAGTGAAGATGTACGGGGAGGGGTTTGGTATGATTTTTGGGGTTTCTTTTTTTTATCTTTTAATTCTCTTCTATACTTATCGGGTCTGAGTTGAGGAAATGGGTAGGTGTATGAGGCGAGGATCTCTATAATTTGCTTTGATTTTTTTACTTGTTTTCCAGATTCTTCTGCCACGTAGGGGCATGGATCGCCGCAGATAGGAGGGTCAAGTGTGTTTTCATTTATATGAGGTGTGTTTTTGTTGTGTTTTGCCTGTGCGTCTGTAAAAGGGTTTGATTTTTGATTATGCGTTAGGAAGTGTTATAGGGATTCTTTTTTTTTTTTTCTTTCTGGCCATTTTCTAATATCTGTTAGCTTGTGATTTTTTATTTCTGAATTTTGGCTTTGATTTTGCTGATTTTAGATCATGATTACATTAATCTAATGTTACTGCTACATGAATATGCCTTTTAGTTTTGATTTCTGGTGCCTCTACGGTTTGGTTCCGTGGCTAAAATTTTGATAATGTTAATAACTTAACCCTTTTCCCTTCGAAAGTGTTCCCAGATTCAGGTATGAAATGAACATATTGTGTATTCTTCTGCTTTTGCTATAAATTATGTCAAATAAAATTTGTTCACTCTGGGATTTTGACCGTTCCCCAGATTGGAAATAGCTACTAATTGTAAGTGGGTCTTGTTATTCGATTTTCTTGGGTTGGATAATCGTGTATTTTTTGGTTCGAACGATTCTTCCGGTTATGATTCGTTTATGTTAATTTCTGTCCGGTTGCTCAGAAAGTGAGGAAAAACATGGCAGGTGAACATGCATAAAACCCGCATCATCAATGTGGACGGAAAAGGTCAACCAAGAGGTAGTGAGGAGATCCCCGCGCAAGAATGAGGAGGAGGAGATCTGAGTCACGAGAGAAGACCGTGTGGCTGCAATTGATTTGGCGACTGAAAGACTGGGAGATGAAATAGTTAAGAGGAATGGATGGAGTAGTCAACCAAGAGGTAGTGAGGAGATCTCCGCGCAAGAATGAGGAGGAGGAGATCTGAGTCACGAGAGAAGACCGTGCGGTTGCAATTGATTTGACGACTGAAAGACTAGGAGATAAAATAGTTAAAAGGAATGGATGGAGTGAATGACAACACACCTGACATAAGATCCAACAAGTATGTGTGAGATCTTATGGGTGTAATAAATCCTTTAAAAATATAGGAGAAGGGGGGATCATTCCCCTACGATAGGGGAGAGGACGACCATTCCCCTCACTTTTCTATTTTATTGACAAAATTGGTATTCTATTTACACCCGATGGGCCTATAAAGGCTTAGGTAAGGAGCGGAGGAAAAGAAGACCAGATACACAATTTAAAAACATTACTCACGACTTTGACGACTCTCTCTCTCACTTTCTAATCTCTTAATCGTCTCTCACTAATTAGTAATAAGATTCTATTGGCGTGGATGACAAAATCCTTTAAATTTGATGTAATCTACACGTCTCTAGTGTAAACTACATTATTGATAAAAATAAAACGTCTAGTTATCGTGTAGACTACACGATGGGTACACCGGCATCGTGTAGACTACCCGATGGGTACACCGATATCGTGTAGACTACCCGATGGGTACACTGACATCATGTAGACTACCCGATGAGTACACTGACATCGTGTAGTCTACACGATGGGTACACTGACATCGTGTAGGTGTACACTAGTGTCGTATAGACTACATGTATACTACACAATGTGTACACTAGCATCGTGTAGTCTACACGATGAGTACATTAGCGTCGTGTAGCTATCGTGTAGACTACATGATTAAAAGAGAGGGAAAGAAAGAATGAGGAGGAGGAGATCTGAGTCACGAGAGAAGACCGTGTGGCTGCAATCGATTTGGTGACAGAAAGACTGGGAGATGAAATAGTTAAGAGGAATGGATGGAGTAGTCAACCAAGAGGTAGTGAGGAGATCTCCGCGCAAGAATGAAGAGGAGGAGATCTGAGTCACGAGAGAAGACTGTGCGGCTGCAATTGATTTGGCGACTGAAAGACTAGGAGATGAAATAGTTAAGAGGAATGGATGGAGTGAATGACAACACACCTGACATAAGATCCAACAAGTATGTGTGAGATCTTATGGGTGTAATAAATCCTTCAAAAATATAGGAGAAGGGGGGATCATTCCCCTACGATAGGGGAGAAGACGACCATTCCCTTCACTTTTATATTTTATTGACAAAATTGGTATTCTATTTACACCCGGTGGGCCTATAAAGGCTTAGGTAAGGAGTAGAGGAAAAGAAGATCAGATACACAATTTAAAAACATTACTCACTACTTTGACGACTCTCTTTCTCACTTTCTAATCTCTTGATCATCTCTCACTAATTAGTAATAAGATTCTATTGGTGTGGATGACAAAATCCTTTATATTCGATATTTTCATTGAGAGGAGAAAGAAAAACTCGGGAAACCTACCCCGGAAATACTAAACATGCCTAGAACCAGATCAGACGCAACTGTGAATGAAGACAACGAGATAAAAAACAGAGACGATCATGTGGATCAATAAACTCCGCCGACAAAAATACTACATACAATCCTAAACAAAATGCAAGAAATGGGAAGGAGAAACACAGAGGCAGTGCACCTCGCATGGTAGACTGTGCATGATCTTATTAACACGCTTCAGCAAGAGCTGGCAAATACACGTGCTGAAGTCATTCAAAAGATGAATAACGAGGAACAAGAAATCCAATCGAGGGGCAACAGTCAAGATGTGAGACAAGAAAATCACGAGGACAAGAGGAATGTACAACAGGAGGAGGTAGAAGTCCAATCTCAAAACCACGTGAAAGAGCCTACAAGGGGAGCTCGCCAGTCCCAGGCCATAACAAAAGAGGCGGTGGAGGAATTATTGGACCGGAAAATGATGGAAATGAGAAACTTGGGAAGTATGGGAAGGACCGACCTCGAATCCATCACTCGTACACCGTTAAGCCTTGAGATCCTGGCGATACCCGTACCTAGAAAGTTTATGGCCCCAAAATTTAAATGTTACGAAGGAAAAACATACCCTATAGACCACCTTCAATGATACAAACAAGTAATGACACTATATCAACACAAGGATAAACTGATGTGCAGAATGTTCCCCACTTACCTCGACGGGACAACTCTGAAATTGTATCATTCCCTCTATATGCATTCGATTACTAATTTTGTTATTATGTCTTCTATCTTCCTAGAACAATACTCTACCTATCGACGGTCATGGAGGACACATAGTATCTATTGATAATTTTCACCAAGAGATGAGAGTCTCTACGGGAAGAGACCCACAGATTTAAGGACGAGATGGTAAAAGTCGTGAGCTGCGATTATCGAGTTGCCAGACTGATCTTCAGACTGGGGTTAGACTCGAACTCACCATTGTTCGAAGATCTAACTAAAATGAAGCCGATGTTCATGGTGAAAACCTTCCAAAGGGTGCAAGCCTACATTGCTCTGGAGGAAGAGAAAAGAAGCCTATTGAAGGCCGTCGAACGGAAGATTGAGGATTCAAGAAAATGGGAAAGAAGTATGAAATCTGAAAGGAAAAAGTCTAACGAAATTGAAAGAGAAGATGGGAGAAGCGGCAAGTAGGAGAGAACGGGATATCGAAGGTGAGACTCAGAAAGGATGCATTTAAGAGATAAAGTCTATAATCCGTTGACCATACCAGTAAAACCGAATCCTGGATATGATGAAGGACAAGCCTTGGCTCAAGAGACCGACTCTGCTTACAAAAGAACCAAGCTATAAAGATAAAGATAAGTACTGCTCCTTTCACAGGAGCAACGAACATTACACGATGGATTGTTTCTAGCTTTAGGACTGGATATGATCAAGGACAAGCCTTGGCTCAAGAGACCGACTCTGCTTACAAAACAGCCAAGCTACAAAGATAAAGATAAGTACTTCTCCTTTCACAGGAGCAAGGAACATTACATGATGGATTGTTTCCAGCTTAAGGACTGTATCAAACAGTTGATCAAGGATGGGTACCTCCGTCAGTTCGTGAAAAAATAAGAAGAACAGAAACGGGAAACAAAAAAGGACAATCACGGGGGGATAAGAGAGACGTCGGGAAACAACCCCTCTGCATCGTCGACACGGTTATTGCACTCACAGAAAAGGAAGGGACAACAAAGAAGGAAAGAAAGATCTATTGTAAAAAGCCAATGCTGGAAAAACGCCTAGAAGAACCCTCAAGTGTCAGCAGGAATCCGCCGCTGGCATTTGACGATCTAGACTTGGAGCATGACGGGCACCACAATGATACTCTCATCATTTTGATACAAATTAACAACTGCTTGCTAAGGAGAGTCCTGGTGGACGACTGAAGCACAGTAAATATTTTATACTGGGTAGCCTTAAAAAAATGTCGATGGGAGAACATGAGCTACAAGGAACTTCACAACCATTGATAGGCTTCAATGGTGCCATCAGCTACTTAGAGGGAACCATTGTCCTCCCAGTGAATGCAGATCCTTTCAACTATATGATGAGTTCATGACACTAGGCACATCGTCCCAGTACAACGCTATCTTGGAAAGAACCTGGTTCCAAAAAATGAAGGTTGTCCCTTCAACTTTCTACCAAGTACTAAAATACCCAACACCAGAGGGGGTTAAAACGATAATGGGAGATCAAGCCGCTGCCCACATTTGCTTCGTGACTACTATGGAATCCGTTAAGAAGAGGGCAATGAAAAAGGCAGAATGTAAGCAGCCCGTAGATTTATACCAATTACAAAAAGTCAGGGAAGAAGGCCCGCGGTATGAGGCAGGGGAAGAAACATAGCTTATATGTTTGGTGGAAGGGACTTAGAAGATGACAAATGTTGGTACCCATCTCGAGAAGAATGAAAGAGAAAAGTTAGTGAAATTCTTGAGGGAAAACAAGGATGTGCTCGCAACTACAACATAGGAGATTACAGGCATCCCTGAAGAAATCATCTGTCATAAGTTGAATACAGATCCGCTGTGAAGCCACTAAAACAGAGGAAGATGAGTTTACCCAGGAGCAGAATTAGAAATCAAGGAAGAAGTTGAAAAGCTCTTGATAACCGATTTCATTCGGGAAGTGGACTACCCAGAATGGTTGGCCAACGTGGTGATGGTACAGAAGAAAAGTGGAAAATGAAGAATATGTGTGGACTTCACCGATTTAAATAAAGCTTGCCCCAAAGATGAATACATGCTGCCAAGGATAGATCATATGATTGATGCCACTTCAGGACACGAGTTACTCAGCTTCATAGACGCTTACTCCTGATACAATTAGGTGAAATTGTTCCAACTTGATTAGGAAAAAAACTTCCTTTATTACTGATTATGGTACCTACTATTATAAGGTTATGCTGTTTGGACTAAAAAAATGCAGGTGCTACCTATCAAAGACTAGTGAACAAAGTCTTTCATGAACAAATCGAGAAAAGCATGGAAGTTTGTAGACGACATGCTGGTCAAAAGCCAGAATCGGGGGGACCATATTTGAGATCTCGAAGAAGCCTTTGCAGTTCTAAGAGAAAATTCCATGAAGCTGAATTCAGAAAAGTGTACGTTCGTGGTAGCGGGAAAATTGCTTGGGCACCTAGTAATGCAGCGGGAAATCACAGTAATCCCACACCAAGTAAATTCAATTATGGAGATGAAATCTCTGCGAAATTGAAAAGAAATAAAGGGGTTAACGGGAAGATTGGTAGCCCTGAACATATTCATCTCAAGATCTACAGACAAATGCAAACCGTTTTTCAAAAAGTTAGAAAGAATTTCACAGACGGGTGAAACAAGGAATGTGAAGAAACTCTCGATAGAATTAAGGAATAACTGACAACCCCACCTTTATTATCTAAGACCGTACTAGGTGAACAGCTCCTGCTGTACGTCACTATTTCAGTGGTCGCATTCAGCGTCGTAGTCATCAGGGAGGAGGAAAGAAAACTGAAGCCCGTGTACTTCATCAGTAAAGGCCTTGTAGCGGCCTAGGTAAGGTATAAACGGATGGAGAATTTGGTGTTGTCCATCGTAATTGATGCACGAAAACTGAGACCCTATTTTCAGGCACATAGCATCAGAGTGTTGACAGATTCACCTGTCAAAAGTCTCTTGTACTCTCCAGAGGCAAGCAAGAGGATGATGAAGTGGTCTATTGAGCTAAGCTAGTATGAAATTCATTACGAGACTAGAACCTCAATCAAAGGGCAGGCACAACAGACTTTGTTGCATACTTCACTGAAGGAGAAGTCGAAAGGGGACCTCACGATGAAATTGAGAATGAGCTTTGGAAATTATTCGTTGATGGTGCTTCAAATAACAAAGGATCGGGAGCAAGGGTGGTGATATAGATCCCATTTGGAGAAACATTGGAGCATTCCATCTCCTTCAGATTCAATGCGTCAAACAATGAAGCAGAGTATGAAGTGCTAATAATGGGTGTGATTCCATGTTAATCATGAAACCTGTCCCGGGGGAATACGTAGCGAAAGATGAAAGGATAGTAAGCTACTTACAACTGATAAAAGACCTCCTAAGCATGTTGAAGGACTACTAAATCCAATAGATCCCAAGAACTGAGAATGGGCATGCTGACGCGCTGGCAAACCTAGGATCATCATTGCAAATTCTATACAAGGGGAACGTTCCCATGGAATTTCTAGAGAGGCCAAGTCCCTCACTCCCGTGGAATGGCATAACTGACCTCGAAGTAGAAGGAGAACCTAGTTGGCAAGACAACATAATCTATTATCTGAAGGAAGGAATACTCCTGGAAGGTTAATAGTAGAGTGTCGGGTATATATTGATAAATGAACTATTGCATAAGAAATCTTTTCCAGGCTGTACCTGAAGTATCTGCGGGAGAAGGAAGCCAAATATGTGCTACCTGAAATTCACGAAGGGGTATGTGGAAATTAGATTGGGGGTAGATATTTAGCGCACAAAGTGATAAACGAATGGTACTACAAGCCGAAGATGCACCAAGACGCTAAGTAGCATGCTAAGAAATGTGATAAGTGCCAGCGCTTTGCTCCCATGGTCAAGACGGCCCCGAAGGGCTCAAAATCATGATGAGTCCTTGGCTGTTCATGTAGTGGGCCCTAGACATTGTTGGACCATTCCCCATGGCACCCGCTAAAAAACATTTCTTATTGGTCGCAATAGATTAATTCACCAAATGGATTGAGGCTTAAGCTTTTGCTAGAATTCGTAAGGAAGAGGTGAAAAGGTTTTTGTGGAAGAACATAGTATGTCGATGCGGAATTCCTCGGGTCCTTGTATCTGACAACGTACTCCATTTGCGAAGACTTGAAAATCATCAACTGATTCTCCAGATCCTACTATCCACAGGGAAACAGACAATTTGAGATGTCAAACAGAATTATATTTGATAATTTAAAAAAAATCGACTAGAGTCAGCCAATGGGAAATGGGTGGAAGAATTACCAACAGTACTATGGGCATACATAACAACCCCTGGGAGAAATATCGTGTGAAACACCATTCACTCTAGCATACAAAGCGGAAGTAGCGATTCTTGTTGAACTCAGAAGGCCCACTTATAAGATCTAGACTGAACGGACAACAAGACGAATGACTCCTCAGAAATAGCCTTGATGAGTTGGAAGGACGACGAGAAAAAGACCTGATCCAAATGGTCCATTAAAACCAGAAGAGGAAATCTTACTTCTAAAAAAAGGTGCAAAAGAGGAATTCCTGAAAGGAGACCTGGTTCTAAAAAAGATCTTCCAGACAGAGGGAAAGCTTGGACCAACATGGAAAGGGCCATATATCATCAGCGAGATAGGGGAAGCGGCTACTACCATTTGAAAACGGAAAAAGGAACGTATCTACCAAAGCCCTAGAATGCGGCTCAACTGAAAAAACACTTTATTTAAAAATTGTAACATTTATTATAGTGAACACTTTTCCCATGATTTTTCTTGGTTGTCGCGGCACGTGCAACGCGGAAGCGTGCGACTCGAGCTCATTTAAAAATTAAACATTTAATAAAGATTGAATATTTTAATAAAATAATACTTGCACAACGCCACATAACGAAATAATTTTTTTTATTGAAAACTCTTTTTCAATCAGTTAGGATCCATTATATATTTAGATATTAAATCTACACCATACAGTGTTAGGAATCATATACCTCTTGTAGTCTATATCAAGCGTCCTTGCAAAAATGATTGATCATCTGTCCCACAAAACCGTTTCAACGATCAGTAGACTCTGAGATCCTCACCAAGATCTTTCAAGTCAAATCTCAACGCACTAGGATGTGGGTGAGCACATAGAATATTATATGACACTTTTTATGTCTCTAGATGTACTCAACACATGAGATCTAGAGATTTTCTGAGATGATTCTGTAAAAGAACGCAATGATTATTCTTTCAGAGTTTTGATTAACTATTCATCACAATGAAAAATCACTCTATCCCAATTGTATTCTCAATTCTATTTTTTGATGACTGATGAACTGAATCATCAACTAAAGCCATTAGGATAATATATGTATATTAATTAATTATTATATTTTTAGATTTTACGTGAATATGAATATCACTAGTTTATGAATTTAATAAATAAAATAATTAGTTTACTTATTATTACAAGTTTTTCTATTGAGATTTTAAAGTAATAAAATAAAATAATTATAAGAAAGTAACATGACTTTCATATAGCTTAGTGATAATTCTTACACTTCATCTATTCCCATCAAGATTCAACTCTTCACATCTACATTTTTTAGAATTAAATCATATTAAAGGGAGGGAAAACGGGCCAGTCTAGTTATTTAATCAGGACCGGCCTGTGAATCGGCCCAGCTCGGACCGTCAGAGACCCGGCCTATGAGTACACAGGCCGGTTTAGCAGTTCATTCCGGGCCGCCCTAAAATTCCAGCGGCTCGGCCTGAAACCGGCTGAAAAGTCTCGATACCGACCCGTGAATCGCCCGGGCCGAGCATTGTCGGGTCGGGCGATCACCACCTCTAGCACTGCAGTGTTCTGTGAGGTAGCACAGTGCCTCATGACACTACTGCAGTGCCATGTGGTATTATAGTGTTCCACCCCCGCTAATGTAGTGCCACGTGGCACTTCAGTAGTTCATGTCAATCTGTTATACTCAATCAGTGATTGACACATGATAATTACTGTAAATTAAATATTTATTTTAATTAGATAAATATCTAAAAATCAATTAATTCAAAACTAACATATCTGAGTATCCCTATCAACAAACTTAAATATTATTACACAAATAACAGATTTAGTTGATGCAATTTATTATTTAATAATAATTTAATTATCTAATTTTATAAATTAGATATTCTGTCTCACTTATCAATAATTAGAAAACTAATCAATAATTATTTATATATATAATTTCTGAAATATATATATTCATATATGTATGTATAATTTAATTAATTAACTCTTAATTAATTAATCACACATAATTATATCATAATTGTGTACTTGTCTCAGAATTAAAAATTCTTTTGCAAGTCAGCCATTTTCTCATGTCCTGAAATATTCACACTCTAAACTGCGTAGTACAGCGGTGACTTAGACCATAAACCTATATTCCTAAGCTCTAATAAATTAGATTATTAATTACACTCTTTAATTAAATAATCTTATTTATTATTTCTACTATTTCTCCACTATAAATATTGAATTGAACTCTTAGTGATTATAGAATATATTTACAGAGTATTCTCATGTAGTCCACTGATATAATCATTTCATGTATTTTTGTCCTCCAATTATTTGTTCATAAATTAGAGCTTGTCAAAATAACTGTTTCACCCCGTTAAATACCTCTTGATTCTTAAGTACCATTAATCCACTAGTGAATGACTAATTTATAATCTTATTATAAATTTGAGCTCAATAACCATTCAGTTCCAAAATTAACACTTAAGGGAATCAATATACGATCCGTTAGAAATGCTTGGATTCTAGATCTTGCAAGATCATGTTCTCAGCCATCCCTATCACTGGAAATTCTAAACAAAAGTCACTAGCCTGTTTTACAAACAAACCTTAACGATGAATCAAAAGATCTAGTATACACGCATAGTAGTTCATGACTACTCAAGATTCAGACTGATCTACATATGATAATCGAATTGATGTGTATTAAGTCTTTATGATAAACGGCACGGTGATAAATATATTAATTCACATCAGTCTAGTCATATATAATCTCATTATATAAAATCCATTCACTAATATGTCTATACACATCAATGAACCGGATCTAGATCACATGCATTTATAATACTTAGTGAACCATACTAGCAACCAATCATTAAAGATTACATTCTTTAATATGTTGCTAAAAAATTTAGTCATCATCTATGATCTTTATCTTCTCGTACCAATACAAAATCATAGTCTCATTAATGAATATGGAAATTTCAGATGTTTATATAAATTATTCAACAATAATATAAAAGAACAATTATAAGAAAAATGTAATCATCATTAAATTTCATATCAAAATATCAATACACATGCTTTGAGGGCATAACCCCCTAACAATCTCCCACTTACCCTAAAGAAAATATGGCATTTCTCTCAATCTCATATTACCCACGTGACCTTCAAATGATTTTACAGAAAGTGTCTTGGTAAAAAGATCAACCAGGTTCTGATTTGATACTATCTTCATAAAAGTCATAATTCTTTGATGCACAATCTCTCTTACAAGATGATATTTTCTATTTATGTTCTTGATCCTCTTTTGACTCCTCGGTTCTTTGAAATTAGCTACTGTCTCACTGTTATCACAGTATAAGATCAGTGGCTTGTCCATATTTGGAACTACTTCTAGATCACTATAGAACTTTTTAACCCATACCACTTCTTTCACAGCTTCACAAACCGCTATATATTCGGCTTCCATAGTAGAATCTGCAATGCTGGATTGTTTGATACTTCTCCATACTATAACTTCTCCACCTAGGGTGAATTGTGATCCAAATGTCTACTTTCGAATGTATTTATCTGACTGAAAGTCAGAATTAGTATATCCAGTTGGGTTCAGGTCTCCACCTGAATAAAAAAATATATAGTTTCTCATTCTCTTAAGATATTTGAGAATACGCTTAACTGCAATCCAGTGTTCCAAACCTGGATTCTACTACATAACATATGTCCAGTCTCGTACACAACATGGCATACATGAGACTTCCAACTGCTGAAGCATAGAGAACCTTTCTCATAGCCTCTTCCTCTTGAGGTGTCTAAGGACATTGTTCCTTGAAGAGGACAATTCCATGTCTAGTCGATAGTTGACATTTCTTGAAATTCTCAATAGAGAATCTATCCACCACCTTATTAATATAAGATGTGTGAGAAATGGTCAAGAGCTTGTTCTTTCTATCTTTAGGACTTAGATGCCCAGAACATAATTCACTTCTTTCAAATCTTTCATTTGGAGTTTCTATATCATTTCCAATGAGTAAAATATCATCAACATAAAGAACTAAAAAACCACTATCTTATCTTTATTGTATTTAAAAACACAAGCTTCGTCAACATTTTTCTTGAAGTCATAAGACTTTATAATCTCATCAAAGGTAAGATTCCAAGGTCTAGATACTTGCTTTAATCTATAAATAGATTTAAACAGCTTGTATACTTTATGTTCTTGTCCCTTTTGTACGAACCCTTCTGGTTGCATCATATAGATGCTTTCTTCAAGAGAGTCATTCAGAAAAGCTGTCTTGACGTCCATTTCCCATATCTAAGAGTCAAAACTAGAGGCTATGGACAAAAAGATACGAATGAATTTTAGCATGACCACAAGGGAGAATGTCTTTTCATAATCGACTCTTTTCCTTTGTGTATAGCCCTTGGCTACTAATCGTACCTGAAAGTCTCTACTTTCCCATCTGCATCTCTTTTATTCTTGAAGATCCATTTACATCTAATGGGTCTTGCGTCTTCAGGTGGATCTATAAGTTCCCAGATGAAATTAGAATACATAGATTCCATTTCCTGGTTCATGGCATCTTGTCATTTCTCATTTTTAGGATTATCCATTGCTTCTTCATATGATAATGGATTGTACTTATCTGTGTTTGACACTAGGACATGTGCCTTTAGTTCGTAGCGAACTGGTTGTCTCACAATCCTCCCACTACGACGTTGCACCGAGATTTCCTTTGCAGGAACTGTGATTTATCTAGTTTGTCGTTTATCAGTATAAATTAAAGGTGGTCTGATCTCATCAGTTGTTAATTCCTCGAGAACTACTTTTCTTTGAGGTAGCATTTGTCGATAATTGTGTTCAAGGAAGGTAGCATTTGTCGATACAAACACCTTTTTGATCCTTGTGACTATAAAAGTACCCACCTCTAGTCTCTGGAGCATAGTCAACGAATATGCAAACTTCAGACCTTGAGTCTAACTTTCCAGTGTTGGATCTAAGAACGTAAGATGGACACCCCCATATATGAAAATGATGCAAACTAGGTTTGGAGCCATTCGATAACTCTAAAGGTTTCTTGCTTTCAGACTTAGAAAGCACTACATTCAAAATGTATATAGTCGTGCGTAATTCATATCTCCAAAATCAAAGTGGTAGTGATGAGTAGCTTAAATCTGACCTAACTGTGTCCAATAAAGTACAGTTTCTCCTTTCTAAAACACTATTTTGCTGTGGCGTTCCAGATGGTGTGAGTTGTGATAGGATTTCATACTCCAGCAAGTAATCCTTGAATTCTAAATCCAAGTATTCACCACCTTGATCTGATTAAGGGTTTTCAATGATTTACCTGATTGCTTTTCAACTTCATCTTTGAAATTTTTACACTTTTCAAAAGTTTCAGACTTTATTTAAATTAGGAAAGTATAACCATATCTTATGTAATCGTTAATAAAAGTGATAAAAAATATTCATACACACCTCTAGCTTATACTTTGATGGTCCACAAACATAATTATGCACTAGCTCAAGTGGTTCCTTGGCTCTTTGGCCATTTGCAGATAAATGTCTCTTGGTCATTTTACCATCTAGACAGGATTCACAAACATGAAGAGTTCCAACTTTTAGTTCTCTCAAAGCACCATGCTTTGTTAACCTGTTTAACCTATCTAAATTAATATCCCAACCTAAGATGTTAAAGATATGTGTTATCATCATCATGAGAACTCTTTGCCGTTTGTTACTTTTAGATTTTACTACTTTAAATAATTAAAAATTATTTAACGCACGTTCAATCAATTTAACATATACAGTCCATTTATAACTTTAGCATGACAAATATTGAATCCATTCTTTGAAATAATAAACTCTTTGTTAATAAAAAAACTTCGAATAACTATTCTTGCAAAAATGAAAGAGAATTAAAATTTCTCGAAAACCTAGGAATATAATAAACATTGTTCAAAACTAAATAATTATATCCAAAAAATAAATGGACTGTCCTTAATGCTTTGGCTGACACGAGTGCTCCACTGTCAACTCTCAAAACGACCTTGTCATCAGCCAGCTCGCTTGACAAATCAAGCATATTCAAAGAAGAACATATTTAACTTTCTTTTTCAGCTTGGTGAGATACTTGTTACAATTTCTCTTCCAATGATCTTCAACCCCACACTAGAAACATTTTTCCTTGGGCTAGTTGTCGTTCTTGTTCTTATTGACTTTCGACGATGTCTTGGCTTTCTTTCCTCTTTTGTTCTTACTTTTGTCCTTACCATTATTCTTCTTCCTTTTCTTGTTCTTGACAATATTGGAAGAATGATTTTGCTCAACAATATTTTTCTTGCCCTCTTTTGTCATTCTCAGGTTGAGTGACTCAAAAGTCTGCAGTTCATTCAACAATTGGGTCATGTTGAATTGTAACTTGTTCATAACATAGTTGGTCGTGAACGCAGAAAATGCTGGTGTGTACGAATCAAATATAATGCTAACTTGAGTCCACTCATCCATGATCGCCCCATGTACATCTACCTCGTGCATTGTGTTGATCATGTTCAAAACATATTCTCGCACAAAAGTACCCTGTCCCATCTTAGTCATCATATAGCTCCTAGTGGCATCATGATGACTTTGATCAGACTGCTGCCAAAACATCGCCTGCAGAGATTCCATAATCTCATGGGCAGTCTACATACTTTCATGCTTTGTTCTCAGAACATCATTCATGATTTCAAGCATGTAGCACTTCACCTTGTTGTTTGATATGATCCAAGCATCATATTTGTCCCTAACATTCTTAGGGGAATTAGCAGCGGGCTCCTCAGGACATTACTCAGTAAGAACGAACTTATGGTTCTCACAAATTAGCATTAAATTCATATTTGATTCTCAACGTACAAAATTATCAGCATTCAATTTCTCAAGAGTGAGTAAAGTAGTAATCCATAACTGATCAACAATGCATTCATCATTTCTTTCAAGGTACGGTTTTTACGCTCAACAACACCATGAGATGCTGTGGTTTCATGTATAATCTCTTGTTGAACACAAATCTCACTACCTCGATCACTTCTTAGTACCTTAAGTTTCTTATTCAATTGATTCTCTACTCATTTTTATAGAGAATGAATTTCTCTATAGCTTCATCCTTGCTCTTTAACAAATATACATAACAATATTTTATGCTATCATCAATAAAAGTAATAAAATACTTATTACCAACTCTTGTTTGTACAAATTCTAAATTACAAATATCACTGTAAATTAAATCCATGGAGGTGCTCTTGAAGACATGGCGGGCTCATTCACTACACCCTTCTCTGCTACCAAATCATAGATCTTCCAGAGAAGACCAAAGTGATTGAGCTCACTCGATTTGCTACTGATGCAGAAAAAAAGTCATTTAAGGAAAAATCCGGTGAATTCGCGACACTCCAGTACCAATGGACGTACCGAAGCCAATCCTTCATCCAGTTCCTGAGCAAAGACCACTCAAGGAAGTCCCAGACTCTTTCTGTTGGAAATAATGAATCAGGAGCCAGCTTTAAATCCACTTTGGAAAGATGACCTCGTTAACTTTACCTCGACACAAGTTTCACACTTATGATCCATTATATATTTACTTATTAAATTAACAACATACAAGGTCATGAATCATATACCTCTTTTAGTCTAAATCAAGCGTGCTCATGAAACCGATCGATTCTCCATTTTCATAAAATCATTCTAACGATCAGTATACTGTGAGATCCACACCATGATCTTCCAAGTCAATCCTCAACGTACTAGGACGTGTGTGAGCACGTAGAATATAACGAAGACACTTTTATGTCTCTAAATGTACTTAACAAATAAGATCTTGAGATTTTACTAACAATGACTTTTGTGAGACCTAAAAGAACGTGATGGTGATTTTTTAAGAGATTTTGATTAACTCTTAATCTTAGAAAAATTACTTTATTGAGAAAATATGTTCTTCTCTCAACTCTTGATTGATGAACGAATTCTCTGATTGATTAACTGATCATCTAATCAACTATTGTCATTAGAATAAAATCTGTATCTTATTCTAGATAATGACATATAAGATATTTAGGGATAATTAAAAATTAAAAATAATATTTAATTTCAAATTATCCAATATAGTGAGACCCACTGTATAATAGAGCACAGCTGCAGTGCCACATGCCACTGCAGTATGCCGTGAGGCAGTATAGTGTCTTACGGCACCACTCCGATACCCAATCAGTATAGTGTAGTATAATGCTATGTGGCATTATAGTAGTCCATGTCAATCTCCAATACCCAATCAGTGATTGACACGTGACAATTAATGTAAATTAAATGTTTATTTTAATGAGATAAATATCGAGATATCAGTTAATTCAAAATTAACATATCTGATTACTCCTATCAATTAAATTATCTGTTATTTTACAAATAACAGATTTCGTTGATCCAAAATATTATTTAATAATAATTTAATTATTTAATTTCACAAATTAGATATTTTGTCTCACTTAATATATAAATAACTCAAGTAATAAATTCTTAATTAACTATTCACACATTAATATAAATAATCACACATTCTTAATTAACTCATCACACTTAATATATAAATTCTTAATTAACTAATCATACATTAGATATTTTGTCTCACTTAATATATAAATAACTCAAGTTATAAATTCTTAATTAACTAATCACACATTCTCATATTTATGTACTTGCCCTAGAATAATTTTTTTTACAAGTTAGTCATTTTCTCATATCCTGAAATATTCACACTCTAGACTGCGTAATATAGAGATGACTTGGGGACCATGGACTTACAATCCTAAGCTCCAATGAACCAGATTATTAATTAAATTCTTTAATTATATAATCTTATTTATTAATTCTATTATTCTTAGAGATTATAGATTGTATTTATAGAGTATTATCATGTAGTCCGCTGATATAATCAATTCATGTAGCTCTGTTCTCTAATTATTAGTTTGTAAATTAGAACTGGTTTATTACCTTTCTAATTACCTCTCGATTTTTAAGTGTCATTAATCTATTAATGAATGACTAATTTATAATTTTATTATAAATTTAAGCTCAATAACCATTCAGTGAGGCCCTCACTATACATCACGATGTTGTACTAATAATGGAGACCGTATGTTACATTGGCATGTCAACCTTCTCACACTCACTATTTTAGGATTACTTGTTTCCATTTTTAACTAACTAATTATTTCTAAATTAATTACTAGCTAATATGAATGTTTAATAATTAGTTATGCCAATCTTACTGGTCTAAGTTCATTTAACCTTCTAAAATGCCTAAGTCATAATTATGTAAACTTAGATTAACTAATTAATTATATTCATCAAATTTTAATAAAACTCTTTTGCTAAAGTCAATTATCCTAATTGTTACTATATCCCTTAGTGTGGTGTGATTACCAAGTTTTAACTAATTAAAATCTAGCAGTTTATATGCAGTTGATTTCATAAAATAATACATATAAACATATTAAGACAATCATAATAAATCATGTATCTACCGATGCGATGCATGATTAAATAAAACTATGTGAGATTTTTATGTATGGTACATCAGACTTAAAGAATACATATTTCTCAAATATTGCATTCTCCTCTTGATATCTATCTTCATAATCTTTCAAGTTTTGAACAAAAATCTATTTAATTAAGAAAAAATATATATTTTTAATTAAAATTAATTTCTATAATTATTCTTTAATAAATATGTAATTTTTAGATATTCATATAAATTATTCAACAATAATAAGAAAAATGCAATCCTTATTAATTTTCATATCAAAATGTTAATACACAGGTTTTGAAGGCATAAACAGCAGCAATTCCTTTTCAACAGTCATCTTCAAAATCACTTTTCCTTGGCCTTTGACCTAAAAGGTTGTTAAGTTCCCCATGAACAACTTCTCTCTATGGCGGGTAGGTCAAGTGTCAATCCATCATTCCTTTAGATTTGATCCAACCATGTTAACCTAAAAAATCACTGCTGAGAGGTTGATGCAGAGACGTCTTGAGCAATGTTCTCAATCACACAGCCTCATTGTTTCTCTTAAACAATCTACTCTAGATTTGTGCCCCATCTTGTCACAATTGTTGCACTTTCCTTGAAGCTTTGATTTCTTAGAAGCCCCTCCTTTAGGTCCCATCTTGTTTGTACCATTCCCTTTTGTTATTGGTCTTCTTGGTTTTGAAACCTTGTTCCACGATGTTATCTTTTGCTGCAACAATAGGGTTTGGCCCTCTTCTTTTGGGTAACCTATTATCTTCTTCGATTCGAAGTCGAATAATAGGATCCTCGATGCTCATTTTCTTTCGTTTGTGCTTGAGATAATTCTAATTTTTGAACAATTTCAAAACCAAATTAATTTCCAAAAATTAATCCTATGAACGCAATAACTTATATAAAAATAATTGTTTTATGATTGTTGGAAATGGTGTATTTCATTATAAGATTAAATGGAAATAAATGTAATACAACATGACAATTATGGAAATGTAAATAAAGTATTTGCCAATGTTAAAAAGATATGGATAGAGTAACGGAAGAAATCAAACCGAGTCACGTTTTCACAGTATCCTTAAAATATTTGCCCCCTCACTTGTGGTGCTAAGGTTGATAACGACGTCTATTTTTTAAGATAAAATAGTTGGAGATAGTTGAAGAGTATCCGACTTCACCACCTTAATAGAACTGACTTGCACGATTTGTACCACCAGAATAAGGACGCAAACCAAGACTTGGACTGGAAAATCAAACTACTGATGGAACAAAAAATAAACCGAACCAGACCTAGACAAAATCAAACTGGGACCAAACCAAAAACTGAACCATGAAAACCAACAATAAACGTGGAGATGAAAGAATTGAGGGGAAAATAGAGCTGATTACTTCTTTGGTGTGAAAATGGGGAGGGGGAGACCTCATTTTATACTACTCATGGGGAAGCCTCCAATAAAGGCCATTTAATCCATTAAAGACATTAAACAAAAAAATATTTTTATTTTAATTTGAAAAATAAAAACACGTTTTAGTAGGGGTGTTCAATAGTCGGTCTGGTCGGAGGGAGGAAAACAAGATCAGGCCAAAATCACGGTCCTCAAATATGGAGGACTGAACCGACCATAAATCTAGAAAAAAATCTAGACCGACCAGACCGAGAATCAACAGTCAGTTTGGACGGACTTGAGGGACTAAGGAATAGGGAGATGGACTGAGCTGAGGGAGAGGGATGAGGACTAACCTGAGGGAGAAGGAGAGGCAAGAGGAGGCGATAGACAGTCTAAGCTGAGGGAGAGGGACTGACCTGACGGAAAGGGAGAGGTGAGAGGCAGTCTGAGCTGAAGAAGCAGTCTGAGCTAAGGGAGAGGGATGAGCTGAGGGAGAGGAAATATGAGGCGAGAGGGAGAGGTGAGAGGCAGTCTGAGCTGAGGGAGAGGGATGAGCCGAGGGAGAGGGAGAGGTGAGAGGAGGCGAGAGAGAGGTGAGAGGCAGTTTGAGCTGGGGGAGAGCGAGAGGTGAGAGGAGGTGAGAGGCAGTCTAAGATGAGGGAGAGGCGAGAGGGAGAGGCGATAGGAGGCGAGAGGGAGAGAGAAGAGGCAGTTTAAGCTGAGGAGAGAGACTGAGCTGAGGGAGATGGAGAGGCGAGAAGGAGAGGTCAGAGGGACTGAGCTTAGGAAGATGGAGAGGCGAGAGGGACTGAGCTGAGGGAGATAGAGAGGCGAGAGGGAGAGGTGAGAGGGAGAGGCGAGAGTGACTGACTGAGCAGTCTGAGCTGAGGGAGAGGGAGAGTTGAGAGGGATACAGAGACTTCACTTCATTTAACCTAAAACCCTAATATATATAATATACGGTCGGTCTGGCTGGATCGGTCCAGAACTAACAAAAACTTTTAGACCGGTCTGAAATTTTGATCCTCTCTAAAAAGAGGACCGAACCGATCATTAACAAGAAAAAAACTGTCCAGACCGATCAATTTTGGCTTAGACCGGTTCGAATTAAACGGTCTGGAGAGTTTTTAATACCCCTACGTTTTAGGTCTTAATTTACCAAGAATATTCCATATTCTATGACATTTAGGTTCCCTGTGAAAATGAAAAATAAATCTGGAACAAAAGACAACCTAAAACCCTAATATATATAATATACGGTCAGTCCAGAACTAACAAAAACTTTTGGACCAGTTTGAAATTCCGGTCCTCTCTAAAAGGAGGACCGAATTGATCATTAACAAGAAAAAAACCATCCAGACCAATCAATTTCGGCTTAGACCGGTTCAAATTAAACTGTCTGGACAGTTTTTGAACACCCCTACGTTTTAAGTCTTAATTTATCAAAAATATTCCATATTCTATGACATTTACGTTTCCTATGAAATGAAAAATAAATCTGGAACACAAACAACTTATGACCCCATATAGAGATGGCCGATGTAGAGAGAGTATTTAGACTTATCAAGTTACTATTGTCGATACAAATATCTCTATATATATCATGCCAACATTTTCTCCCTTTCAAATGTGGGATTTCGACAATTTCCATCTATTTTTCCATTCTCATTTAACTCATTTCGGAAGATAATTTCTCATTCATCATAAAGTTAATTTTGATAAATTAATAGTCGATTTCGATATACTCACTGAGGAGAACTCAAATCTCCAATGAACTTACACTTTTACGTAGTAGGTTCCACCTAAAAATTTGATCAAAATTGATCCATGAAATTGTGTAAAAACACACATTTCTCAATTTCCTTATAATCCTACTTTATCTTCTCCATGTCTAACTAAATTATCACGTAGAAGAGTGGGGAATAGGACTGGCCAAGCCATGGTAAATCTTGCTCGTAATTGATTTTAATTTTATACCCTCATATATGTCTAATTTTGTTGTCGCTAAAAATAATTTTATTAAAAAAATTTAATCCCATTTTATTAAAAGTATTAACCCACCATTATTAAACTTGATGTTAAAATGGCAATTGCGCATAATATAACTATAAGGTACTAAGATAATTTTAAGTTATTTACACAAATATCTCATATAATATTATATATATCAATCATAATAATATTAAATTTTGTTCATTATTTTAAGATCACCTGGACAATCAAACAAATCAATAATATTTTTCATCAATTTAATTTTCATACATTCTTAAGCTCGACCATAACTCTAATCTTGAAGGATCATGATTGTCTTCGTTTGGGCGAACAAGATGCTCTCTTACCCAATTTCGGTCATTGGTTCAACAATCAACTACTCAGATTGATTTTTTATAGTTATTCTATATTTTTTTTGGGATTTGTAAGTGTATATACAATTTAACAAGTAATAATTATATTAATGTCAGCTAGAAACTTTTAAAAAAATAACAAATTTTCGGTTAAAAACAGTTTATAGCAAATTAAATACCATAAATATCCTTAATCAAGTTGAAAAAAATAACATTAAATAGATGTAAATAATCAAATATTAACAAGTTAATACAACAAATACTGACAAGTTAATACAATTAATAATCAAATATTAACAAGTTGTGTTTCTTTGTTTAATTTATAAAGGATCCCAAATGATATAAAAAATAATCAGAAAATAAAAAAAACTACTCCAAAGGGTAAACTAGTCCATAAATAACAGTGAGAGAAAAAACTATAAAATTTGTCAAAATTGCAAAAATACCTGAATCAATGACATTAATCTAAACATGGGTACAGAACTTCCAAAACACTATAATTTCCTTTTTGTTTTCTCAATTTCCATATTAAGCTCATATGGAAGAGCTAGGCGATCCAAATCCAACTTGGGGAAGAGACTGGGCTCGTCCTATGACCCTTGGGCTGGCTAGCTACACTAGCTGGGCCTAGATACTGGCTCAGATGGATAAGGTTCGACCGGGTGAAGGGTTCGGTTTTATAAGTATCAACGGATAACATTTGACATGTGCGCTCCTGACGTTGTAGACTGCCTCTGTCTTGGTTCACGCGCTAAACCATTTGGATCCATCTACTGTTTTCACACTTCTGAGTTCGAGCAAGGGACTCGGAAATGGCATTTATTAGCGCCGAAGTCCAAGCTTGATGATCTAATTCTTTAGCCGCCAACTAACCTCCACTCGGGCTCTCACTCTCATAGAGTTTATTTCAGCGCCGCCCCACCCGGTCCTCTTGAGTCATGC